>JARSSU010025142.1:0-27402 GCA_029619165.1 Eurosta solidaginis
TGGTTTTCATATAGAACAATAATACAAAGGGCGGTTTTGACAACACAATTTTTTTGTTTGAACTTATTGGTCGGCGACAGGCATGCTTAACCAACGAACCGATATCATTTCGTTACAATAATCAACGTTAATTATCGTAACGAAATGATATCGGTTCGCTGGTTAAGCATGCCTGGTCGGCGATAAGATATGCGGCGCCAACAGACACTGGTCACAAAGCTAAAGTGTATGTGTCATATAACCAATTTTATTTGACAAGGCGAAACTCCTTTGCATAAAAAAGTTATCGTGGCTCCGCCCACATTAGAAGAAGAAATTTAAAAGCTTTTAAGCCGTAACTCAAACATCATGAAGGTATTATAATCAAACTTTCGTTTCTAAAACGCCCTATCTCAGAAAACTTTTGTATAACGCCTTATTCCAAGTTTGTTTCAAGAATTCGGTAGAAGAACGCCCTGTTTTCAGAATTTGTTTCAAAAACACTTCTCCTGTTGCTTCCGAGCCGCATTTCATAAGAGAAATTAAATTTGTTGTGAAGCTTTTCATGTAAGGCCGAATTTCAAGTTATTTGAAGTATGAAAAAAATTAAAAATATCTATCCAACAATTTTTTGTTCAAGCATTCCTATGGAGGACTAACTCTGCTGTTTTTGCTTGAGAGGGAGCTGTCGGATTGGGCCTTTTTATAACCTTCCGGATACAGTCGGACAATTTTTTTTCTACTCTATGTCAGACAGGTCCTCTTCGTACCTCTACAAACCCACTGTCAGAGAGGTCTTCTTTGTATCCTTAGGTCACTATCGGGGAGTTCTCCCTTTTTCGCCAATAAACTACATTTGAAAAGGTGATAACAGGTAGGAATAGCCCTAGACTTGAAAACGAGTTAGTCTCTTGGAATAAACTCGAAATCGATGGCAATCACTGCCAAGGAGCGACCTATTTTAGCACTTTTTCTGAAGTCACACTACCTCCATACATACAACGGAGGTCACCAAGCAAACACGTTAAAGCACTTTTTGTTGGCACGTAGTATTACAAATATAGTCTCGAAACGAGAAAATTGCTAGAAAATACAGTAATAATATGTCGAAAACGATAAGAAAAATACTGCAAACCCAGTTTGTATTAGAGAGAAGCAGCAACCCTGCAAAAATCGTTGGATCATGTGGTCCACTGGAGTACTTACCATTGTACTCCACTGTAATGCAGCAATGGACCAACTCATGTTTCTACACGAACACATTGTAAGCCGATCATTGCTCGTTTTTAACGATTGTAATCACTACACGATGTTTATTGGACTGTGGTTACTTCATGGATTACTCTGATGTAATGCGAAGCTGGAGTATATGGTCCAGTCCTAGGACATCGCAATGTTAATTGGACCGTATTTTTTGTATGAATTGTGGTTAATTTTGGAATACTCGGTTGGTCCATAGCGAGTACTCCATACATGCATGCATGGAGTACTCGCGATTTTTGCAGGGAAGTGGCATAGGTCTTATCGATTTTCCAAGAGGACGGAGCTATTTTATACCATAGGTCCGGTTTTTTGAGAAGGTTTTTAGCTTTGTCCTTAAAACAACCACTCACGGACCGGCCAGTTCAACTAACCTACTCATAGAGAAAGATATGAAAATCGATAGAAGAACTATATCTTCCCGATTTGATAAGAAGGGTCCGAGATTTGAGACCTGGGTAGTTATGTTGTGTTCTTCCAATCTAAATCTAACTTAAGTGTTTTGTTGGTATTTCAACGTATATATTGAATAGATTAAAAGCACAATGCATACATCTGGAAAAAAGGGATGCCTTACGCTGTCTTTGCAGCTACGTATTTTCCATATTTCAAAACAAAAGGATGAAATCTTTGCAAAACAGCATAAGAGACTTTCTGGCGTCGTCCCAACAAGTCGCTGAAACTGTCGTCATACACATATACACACTCAAACGTGTGCTCATTCATTTCCCACCCGCACTCGGGCACACAGAATGCGTACAGCTGGCGTGCATGAAATAGAAATTTATTAAATACATACATACATACTTACAAACAATATATATATATATATATATTTCTTGTTTGTTTAGCGTATTTGTTATTATTTCGTTAGTTGGTTTATCAAGTTATCGTTGAGTGGGAGCCATTCGCTTGTCAAAGTTTTCTGAATTTCTTATTACAAAATTGAAAAAATTCATAAATCAAATTTTAAATCTACATAACATGTACTGTGTGATTGCGTTGGATGTTGTGGTGTTGTAGTAATATTTTAGGCGCCATGAGTTGCATACCATACAACCACCCAACTTTATTCAGCGGTCAGTGGTAGGAATGAGACAAAGCATCAAATGTAGGGATTAAGCATTTAAGTTCATTTTATGTGTGTCAACATTGAAGTTCACTGCAGGTTATGCGTTTGACAGATTTATTAAATTTTTGTAAAAGTGTTGCATACATATGGGAGCTAATACAAACAAAGAAAGTTTGGTTTCAACTTTTTCTGTGTCAGTTGTGAACGTGGAAAGGATGTGTGAATGTATTTAGTATCTGGATTTAAGTGTAAAGAAGTCGATTGAATGGATTTTCACTAGAAATTTGTTTTTCTTGACGCCTTTCAAGTTTTTATGTGTTTTTTTTGCTACAGACTTGGCAGAAAGATCAAGACTGTTGGCACGCTATACGGCAGGTGCATGTACGGGCAAAATAGGAAAATGTTGCGTTCATAGGTGTAATATAAAGTGGATTTTAGAAAAAGTGAAAGGACTGGTAATCAGTGAGATAGATTTGATGTAGGAATATGTGAGTTTAAGGCAATATCTGTTTTGTGAAAACTAGTGTAGAGTTTATTGTAATTTGAGTATTTATTTTTACAACCTTTGAAGTGAATCAGTTGTTTATAGGCGTCAAACAAGTTTAATAATTGTAGAAAGGATGCACACTTTTAGCGTGGCACGATGTATGATTTCTGTATATGTAATACAGCTGGCATCCGTTGAGGCGCGCAATGATTCAATGAACTCAAACAAAAGAGCAAGACCCATAAACATAATTGGGTATCTGAATATTTTATTTTCAATAATCCCGCGATAATGCGAGTTTTCGATTTCTCGGGAGATGAAATCATCGCTTGTGTTCAAGAGAAATTGTAAGTTATAGCTTAGGATATGCTGTTACATCTTTGGATAGAAAAATTAGAATACTGTGAACACAATTACACATATGTATATGATGAAGAGAAACTGCCCCAGCGGGTTAGCTGGCTTAGAATATACCCGCGGTAGGTATGCCTGTCGTAAGAGGCGACTAAATACCAAATTGATTCAAGAGGTTATGTAGCGCAACCCTCTCAAGGGGTTGCAACGCAATATATAGCTTCTCCACCCAATTTTCACCTCTCCTACCCGTGGCGAATCCTGTTTTATTAAACTGCCGAGGCTCCACCCATACTGCTGATGGATGTAGGAGGTGGGAAGGCGGGATGGCCTAGAAGGTTGCATTTGGTCATACCAAATCGTTCCCGAGATGGTCGGGCTAGTCCCTTTATGGCTTGTTTATACCGCAACGTACGAATCTGGCTCCCGGCAAAGGACCATCAACATCGATAACACTCCCCAAGGCCTTTGGGAGTGTCCTTAATAATAATAATAATAACCCGATGGACTAATACCCTCCAAAGCCGCTCAACCGACACGCACGGATTTGTTTTTGTTTTGCCGAGTTGTTGATAGGCGGAGGTTTGTTAAGCGTCGAGATCTAAACTGCTCAGCTACAGAATAAAAATCATCAGCTGACTATTATATACATAACAGTTGAAAATTATACATAGTAAAATGTTAAATAAGTTAACGATTAGCATATAAAGATTTTATTTTTTTTTATTTTTTTATTCTTATTTTGTTACGAGTTAAGATAGGATAGGACAGTTTTCCTTATAGTAAAAAGAGAATCCGTTATATCAAATGAATTCGAATGAGAGTTAAAATCATGACACAAACACCGGAAAGGTTCATTTAATTCGAAATTAGTTCTGCACTGCCTCAAAAGAAGAGGTTGTAATGTTTTGACGCTCGTGATGGGACATTGAAGTTTACTTCGTTCAAAAGAAAGGTGCTAGAAATTAGTCCATTCATAGTTTAGCCATAAATAATACGCCTAGCATTTCTCTACGACTAGCGAGTTGGAAGATTGATAAGCTTTAACCGACTAGAATAAGGTGAAAGATTATATGCAGAGTTCCAATGAAAATTCCTAAACGAAAAAAGTAAAAATTGCTTCTGTATTGACTCAAGCCTATCTGCATGAACTTGATATCGCGGATTACAGACTACTGATCCGTATTCTAATATCGGTCCAACTAATGTGGTCAAAAGGGCTTTGGTTACATAAGGGTTCACTAAATTCTTCAGACCAGCTTTATTGGCAGTAGTCATAATATGAAAGTTGAAACTAAGTTTAGCATCCATCGTGACTCCCAAGTCAACAAAATAATTTACTGATACAAAACAAAAATTATCAATTACGAAGAGGCTGCTGGCAAAGATCTCCGAGAGAGGCACATGAACCTACATTTATTGATGTTCAGCGGCATTGAAATCGCGTTGCACCACTAAGCAGTTTAAGTCCGCTTGAAGCAAGGGACGTTCTTCAATAAACGCATAGGACCTAAAAAGTTTTACGTCATCAGCATACATTAAAATTTTGGAATATTTTATTATGGAACAGATATCATTAATAAATAGCAAGAACAGAACTGGACCGAGATGACTGCACTGTGGGACGCCAGAGGGGAACATTAATGACATCTGAAAGAGTATTTTTAAAAATTACTTGTTGCGTTCTACCGCAGTGATACGAAGATATCCACTGAGTGAGACCAGGTTGAAAGCCAAGTCGATCCAGCTTTTGGATAAGCAATGAATGGGAACCTTGTCAAATCCTTTACTGAAATCAGTGTAAATAATATCGGTGTGAAGATTTTCTCTAAATCTATTAGAAACATGAGTTGTGAATTCAAGTAGGTTGGTAATGGTAGATTTGCTTTTACAGAAGCCATGTTGAGAGTCTGCAATCAAAGCAGAAATGGAAAATGTTACATAATTGGTAACAATGGCTTCAAATACCTTTGGGATGGCAGACAATTTTGCAATTCCTCGATAATTTTCTACACATGACCTACTGCCGTTTTTGTGGAGGGTATTAGAAAAGATTCCTTCAAAGCATAAGGAAAAACTCCATGTTTTAGGGACATGTTGAATAAATCAATTAGGGGCTGATAAATGTGTTCTGCGCATTTTTTGAGAAAACATGTGGGAATTAGGTCAGGACCATATTTATAAGATTCCTTCAAACAAGTTAAATATGTAAGAGCCCCTTCTGGAGATATTGAGGGAATATTAATTTCGTTAAGTGAGTTAAGTTGATACGGGTATTCACTGTGCAAATAAGTTAGCAATATCTTGATCGTCGCTAGAGAAATCATCACGGTATTTCATACCAGAAGGAAAGCCTTTAACCCTACATTTAGAGTTCAGAAAGCTTTCAGATTGCAAGTTATTTTCTTTTTCATCGTACAGAGGTAGGTATTGTAACACTTTTTATTTAATTCAAAATATTTATGACACAACATAAGTAATTCAAGTAGTCGGAGTATGAACCCGTCTTCTTGTACAGCTTGAAGGAACGCGATTTTATGTTTTTACAGATTTCAGTTCTTTGGTGCACCATATTTGGACTAGTTCAGTGGAAACACGTTTACGCTTAGGTACATGTATCTCCAGAATAGCGTGAATGATGGCATTGAAGTCAGAAACGTTCTTGTCAATATCTGCACAGTATTTGGACCAAACTATTGCAGATAAATTTGTTTGAGTTTATTAAAATTAGCCTTCGCGAATTGGAATCTAAAACAAGAGTCGTTTTCTGTGGAAGTGCAACTCCGAAAACTTTCTTCCAATTCGTAAACTATTTCGAGCGAAGGATGGTAAGAGTCCTCAGGTACAGTAAGAGGTTCACCCCTCCTAAGAATGGATTTTGATGTATCATCAACAAATAACAGATCAAGTACCCTCCCGAACATGTTTGGAACTATATTTATCTGTCTTAGGCAAATTTCAGTTATTTCAGCTAAAAAGTCGTTGCTGGACAATTTTGAAGGAACCGGTACAATACCATGGTTGGATGTGGTCCATGATACGGGCGGAAGATTAAGGTCACCCAAGACAATTATCAAGTCAATAGGCTTCATATACACCGAGGGATCTGAAGATGGTGGGATATAGCAAATGGAAATATAGGTAAAGCCTATACCCAACTGGGTTCTAATGCACTTAAATTCCGTAGTTTCAATAACAGGTAAAGTTACCTCAGCGGAAAGTACAGAAGAATGTACCGCAAGTAAAAACTCCACCTCCAACTCGGTTCATGCGGTCATTTCTGTATATTTGGTAATCATTGCAAAGAATTAAAAATATGAGGCTTTAACCAAGTTTCAGTAAAAGCGATGATATTGTAATTACAGTTAAGTTATCTCAAGTATAGCTACAACAACAACAACAACGTGAAAGAGAAACATCATTGGAAAGGCAATGTAATGAACAAAAAAATCAAAAGCCAAGAAAAACAAAGGTCATTAATATTGCAAATACAGAGGGACGATTTCGCCAACTCGCCTTAACTTAGTAAAGCCATATTTTTAATTTTTCTGTTTCACCACCAATGCTTAGCTAAGTCACAAATTAGCCTACCTGTCAGCTGGCTTATTCTCGACTTTCAACAGTGTTGCTGTAGTACAAATTTCGAGTCGAATTAAATGGTAGTATTGACACTTATTTCATTATGCAAATATAGCACCCGCGCTATTGTGTGAATTCACTGGGTGGGATGTAATTAAAATGTAGCCAAAAAAACAGCTATGTATAAAACAGTTGATAGGGTTTTTGTATGTTAAATGGGTTTAGTAGCTAAGTTGGTGAGGCTCCAATCTGGGCTAAATTAAGTGTCGACTAAGTTTTAGCCTAAGTCAGGTTGGTGAAATCGGCCCAGAGACTTTATTGAATGTCGAGGAACCTTAAAGATTTACGAGTATTTCGAGACACGGAAGTCTCGCAAGAAGCCGAATGGTTAATTTTACATTTCTCGAAATTCTTGATGATGTCCGAGAAGAAATCTTAAGCAATTATGTCGATAATAATTTCAGGGTGAAAGAGGGTTTGCGAGTTTTATTGCCTGCTGATCTTCAAAGACTTGCTCATTCTAAATGCTTTAATAAAATCGGAAGAGTGGCTGGCTAAATAAATAATAGAAGGGGACATGGTTACATTCTGACGACGCGTCTTTTTTTTTGGAAATATTACTTGTGACCAGAAGAAGTGGTGCCGAATTTCATTACACCTTTATTTAAATGAAAGTTTTAGCAAAAGTACATATGAGGATGACCCTAAGGACGGATAGATTCGGATAAATGGACGGATGGGTTAAAAATGCTCCCTTAATTTTTTTTTCTGCGCTGTCATCACTTGAGTTACTCAATAAGCACCCGGGTGCTTCCTATAACTCGGATATTACTCGATTACCCGAATACCATTATAACCTGGGTACCCCGGTAATGTCCGTGTAGCCGGGTATCATCAGCTCTCGTGGCTTCGTCACCTTTTTCCTTTGCATCATGCAGTTTAACTTCATTATCCTCTGCCTTCTCAGTATTGCTCCGTTTTATAAATCCCGCGTGTTCATAGACGGTTCCTTCTTTATTCAACACACAAGTTTGGTGTGGTCATATTAATCGTTCCCAGATGGCCGGCTAGTACCTTAATGGTGCTTGTTAGTGGAACGTAGCAGATCTATATTCGGCAAAGGACCATCAATATCGATTACACTCCTCAAAACCTTCGGTGAGTGTCTTTATCGCTAGTACAACAACTATGGTCTTATTGCACTAATATCTGTTAAATAAATACGAATACTGTTTGGATAACATCGCTTAAAACACTCAGTGAGGCACCGGTAAGAAAGTCTATATTCGTTTCGAGATTTGTGAATTCAAATATCAATATCATGAATTTCCGGACGAGTGTCGGTGGGGCTTCTAATACGAAAACTCAGGATTGATAGTATACGGTCCTAATACCCAGGCTCATTAATCAGAAAGAGGTGGGTAGTGTAAAAATATATAGCGGCAGAGGTTTTACAGAAACGAAGCTTCAATAAATCAGCCTTATAGAGTAACCTTATGGCAAAAAACAACAATTTGGCGTTTAAGAATTTTACCTTAAACAGCTCTGGCTAACACTGGAAACGTTTAGACAAATATGTAAAACTTCTAACCGTATAATCACACCCGGCGGATATGGTACTGACTTTGCATATCCTTTCAACAGCCTGTCCCTCTCGCTCTTCTTCTCTTATTTCTCCCCTCTGAATTTTCTAGTTTACCTTAATCAGCTCATTCTTCCGCAAATATTTTCGTTTCTACTCTTACACTTCCCGCTATTGCTCTTACAATACTCTGATCCTTATCCTTATTTTTATACTCAGTTGAGCAGAGCTCACAGAGTATATTAAATTTGATTGGATAACGGTTGGTTGTACAAGTATAAAGGAATCGAGATTGGTATAGACTTACATATATCAAAATCATCAGTATCGAAAAAAAATTCGATTGAGCCATGTCCGTCCGTCCGTTAACACGATAACTTGAGTAAATTTTGAGGTATCTTGGTGAAATTTGGTATGTAGGGTCCAGGGCACTCATCTCAGATCGCTATTTCAAATGAACGATATCGGACTATAACCACGCCCACTTTTTCGATATCGAAAATTTCGAAAAATCGAAAAAGTGCGATAATTCATTACCAAATACGGATAAAGCGATGAAACTTGGTAGGTGAGTTTAACATATGACACAGAAAAGAAAACTAGTAAACTTTTTGACAATTGGCGTGGCACCGCCCACTTTTAAAAGAAGGTAATTTAGAAGTTTTGCAAGCTGTAATTTGGCAGCCGTTGAAGATATCATGATGAAATTTGGCAGGAACGTTACTCTTACTACTATATGTATGCTTAATATAAATTAGCAAAATAGGAGTACGACCACGCCATTTTTTAAACAAACATTTTTTGAAAGTCAAATTTTAAAAGAAAGGTTAATACTTTTACAGTGTATAAGTAAATTATGTCAACATTCAACTCCTATAATGATATGGTGCAATAAAATACAAAAATTAAAGAAAATTTCAAAATGGGCGTGGCTCCGCCCTTTTTCATTTAATTTGTCTAGTATACTTTTAATGTCATAAGTCGAACAAAAATTTACCAATCCTTGTGAAATTCGGTAGAGGCCTAGATTCTAGGACGATAACTGTTTTCTGTAAAAAAGGGCGAAATTGGTGGAAGCCACGCCCAGTTTTTATACACAGTCGACCGTCTCTCCTTCCGCTCAGCCGTTAACACGATAACTTGAGCAAAAGTTGATACATCTTTACAAAACTCAGTTCACGTGGTTATCTGAACTTACTTTGTATTGGTGTAATAAATGGCCGACATCCGACTATGACCACGCCCACTTTTTTGATATCGAAACTACGAAAAATGAAAAAAATGCCATAATTATATACCAAATACGAAAAAAAAGATGAAACATGGTAATTGGATTGGTCTATTGACGCAAAACATAACTTTAGAAAAAAACTTTGTAAAATGGGTGTGACACCTACCATATTAAGTAGAAGAAAATGAAAAAGTTCTGCAGGGCGAAATCAAAAGCCCTTGGAATATTGGAAGGAATACTCTTCTTGGTATTACATATATAAATAAATTAGCGGTACTCGACAGACGATGTTCTCGATCACCCTGGTCTACATTTTGGTCGATATCTCGAAAACGCCTCACATATACAACTATCACCACTCCCTTTGAAAACCCTCATTAATACCTTTAATTTGATACCCATATAGCACAAACACATTACAGAGTCACTCCTGGTCCACCTTTTAAAATTCTTACTAGCACCTTTCATTTGATATCCGTATAGTACAAACAAATTCTAGAGTCACCCCTGGTCCACGTTTATGGCGATGTCTCGAAAAGGCGTCCACCTATAGAACTAAGGCCCACTCCCTTTTAAAATACTCATTAACACCTTTCATTTGATACCCATATCGAACAAACAAATTCTAGAGTCAGCCCTGGTCCACCTTTATGGCTATATCTCGAAAAGGCGTCCACCTATAGAACTAAGGCCCACTCCCTTTTAAAATTCTTACTAGCACCTTTCATTTGATATCCGTATAGTACAAACAAATTCTAGAGTCACCCCTGGTCCACCTTTATCGCGATATCCCTAAATGACGTGCATCTTTAGAACTATGGCCCACTCCCTCTTAAAGTACTCTTTTAATACCTTCCATTTGATACACATGTCCTACAAACATTCCAGGATTACCCTATGTTCTTTTTACTATATGGTGATTTTCCCTTATTTTGTCTCCACAGCTCTCAACTGAGTATGTAATATTCGGTTACACCCAAACGTAACCTTCCTTACTTTGTTTTAAACAATTTTATTGTTTTTAGCTTGTTGTGTTCTTTTTTTGGTATTTAAAAATTCACCAGTGCCTTTATTAGTGTTTATTTGCACAAATATTTCAAGTTCAGCAAAAGTTTTAGTTGGGTTCCTCACCGATCTTCACATTGGGACCTATATCTTATTATTACTCAAAGTTTTGAGATTCTAAAGTGTTAATATTAGCTGCCACTTTCTGCCACTAACTATGTTTTGCGACAGTTTTCTGATAGCGTCAACCTGATAAATTATTATCGTATGGCATATGTATACACATGTAACATACGATATTATTGTATCCAGTCGACGATATTCAAATGTAAACTTTTCTGTGTGTTTGTTGTTTTGGTATTGTTATGTATGCAAGATCTTTTAATAACTTTAATTTCTTTATTTAATCTTATTAAACATTGTATTTGCGATAGACAAATCTTACCAGCGAGAAGATTGCGAGTATTACGAGTAATTCGAGATTCGAGAATCTGGCGAGCCTTACGAGGAATTCGAGATTCGGAATCTCGAGAGCCTTACGAGTAATTCGAGATTCGAGAATCGCGCGAGAAGACGTGTTCTTGATGTCTCGTTGAAAAATAAAAATTTGCGAACAAATTAATATGTATATTAAATATGTTTTTAGCTAAATGTCATTGAAGCAATATAATCAACAAAAAAGTCATAAGTAAAAAAAAACAAGTGTATAAATACTGTCCATACAGCGATTAAGCAAGAATTTCCAGAAGCTCGCGAGATTTACGAGGACTTCGAGACTAGATTTTCGAAAATTTGAAAAAAGGTAAAAAGAGCTAAAAAATTTATAAAAAAAAGCTTAAAACTAAATCGCAACTTTTCAAGCTAAACGGAGAAAAAAATTAAATCTAGCTTGAAAAAAGCTAAAATGTTAACACTTGTTGTGATACTAACTTCACCTGCATGGTTTAATTGCGTCATGGATAGGATGCTCGCAGTTTCCTTTTCACGGTGTTTCAAATTTTTATACTCAGCGTTCTTCGCACACAGAGAATATTAACTTTGATTGGATAACGGGTAGTTGTACAGGTTTAAAGAAATCGAGACAGATATAGACTTCGATATATCAAAATCATCAGTGTCCGTCCGTCCGTCTGTCCAGTAACACGATAACAAGATATTGAGATATCTTCGCCAAATTAGGTACACTAGCTTATCTGGACCCAGAATAGATTGATATTGAAAAAGAGCGAAATCGGATGATAACCACGCCCACTTTTTATATATATATAATTTTGGAAAACACAAAAAAAACCTGATTATTTAGTAAATAATGCACGCATAACGTTGAAATTTGACTTCTGGACTGATATTGAAAAATTTGAAAAAACTTTTTAAAATGGGCGTGGCACCGCCCACTTGTGATAAAATCAATTTTACAAATATTATTACGTAATGTATGTTTGTTTAATGGTGTGTTCAGTTTATACTTATATTTAAGAATTCATGAGCTTAACACCAGCTTATTTATTTATTTATTTTTTATTTATTTATTTATTATTTAAAGTCGACGACAAACTATGGTCGACTGCATAATATAAAAGATATATAAATATACAACTCAAAAGATAAAATTTAAGATATATCGAGATTTCAACAATGTTATATTACAAACAAAGAAATATTAATGAACATTACTATTTAATTTCAGAATATAATAATAATAAGAAATATGAGTAGAAATAAGATCTTATGCCGAAATCTTATACTGGCGGAATGCATCAGATTCCGCTCAGCATGATTTCGGAATGCAGTGGATTCCAATCTCCCTGTTGGAATGCAACAAGATTCCAATCAGCATGTCATGGGAATCCGGCAGTGCTAAGAGTAGTGTAATGAGGATACGCCATCACAAGGCATAAAAAAGTAACATGACCTGTGTTGTTGGAATGCACCGGATTCCAATCAGCTCGATGCCTGACCCATAAGATTATACTGCCGGAATGCATACGATTCCGGTCAGTGATTCATTAAAAAGCATGTTTTTACGTTGTTGGAATGCACCAGATTCCAATCAACACAGTACTGTCTTGTTCCTTCTTAATGATACATGTTAATAAATGTTCCTCCATCCTTAAGCGAGATAGTTCCTGTTTTTTATCGAAGGAATAAAATGCCGGCAAATTAAATTAGCTTGTATCTCTTAAATTAGATAGGCAAGTATTGCATTACGTATAGTGGCAAAAGTACATTCAAGACTGATGCAGCTATACAAGTCATTGTAGTGCGCGCACCAGATAAGAAGAGGATTATTTTTAGCAAAGTTTCGTCGACAAAGGGGTAAATAGAAAGGAACGTAGTGTCTGGATACTCTAGGGGGAACCGCAAAAAACAAGCGGCTGAGGAGGTTCGCGTAATCAATTTCTCCAATAATGAGCTTATGGATGAACAATACCCCCAGTAATATTCTCCGATTTTCCAGAGTGGGTAAGTTAATAAGAAGAAGTCTACTTCTGTATGGAGGAAGGTGGAGACTTGAGTCCCAATTAAGGCCGCGCAATGCAAATATCAAAAATTGCTTTTGAACTGACTCAAGACGCTTTATATGCTTTTGAGAAACAGGGGACCAAAGGCATGAGCAATACTCGAGTATTGGATGAACCAGCGATGTGTAAAGAACCTTAGTGAGGTACGGATCATCGAACTCTTTAACCCATATTTTAACAAATCCAAGTAAACCCAACGCTTTGTTGGCTATAGATGAAATATGCATGTTAAAATTCAATTTCGGATCAAAAAGGATACCTAGATCATTTGCAATAGATATACGCTCCAAAGGCGTACCATCTATTACATAAGATTTCAATGCTGGCTTCACTCGGTGAAATTTCATATGCTTACATTTAGAGCAATTTAAAGCTAGTAAATTTGTTGTGCACCAACATTGGAACGAGTCCAAGTCGGCCTGAAGAAGATCAAAGGAACTCAAATCGGTAGGACAGTAAGTGTAGCAAAGTTTTACGTCATCCGCATACATTATAGTATGGGAATATAATATTGTCTGTGGCAAGTCATTAATGAAAAGGGCAAAGAGCAAAGGGCCTAGATGACTTCCCTGGGGTACGCCGGAAGAAACTCCGAACGATTCCGAGAGATTGCACTTGAACAGGACTTTTTGGGTCCGGTTAGAAAGATAGCTTTTCAGCCACATTAATAGGTGAAATGGAAAGCCCAGTAAATCAAGCTTATGAATAAGCAACTCATGGTTGACGGTATCAAATGCTTTGCTGAAGTCCGTGTAGATGACATCCGTTTGCTTGTTCGCTAAAAATCCTTCCATAACTATAGAGGTGAATACAAGCAAATTTGTAGTGGTTGACCTTTGACGAATAAAACCGTGTTGGCATGCAGATAAAAGACTAGAACACTGATATTGCAGTTGACTGGTGACAATCTGTTCAAAGACTTTAGGAATGACTGAAAGTTTAGCAATACCCCTGTAGTTTTCAACTTTTGACCTACTACCTTTTTTATGCAGGGGTATAATAAAAGACTGTTTCCAAAGTGCGGGGAATGACGCAGATCCCAGAGATAGCTCAAATAATTTTAAAATAGGCTCATACATGTTTTCGGCGCAGTACCTAAGCACGCAACTAGGAACACCGTCCGGTCCCGGAGAAAAGGTGGGCTTCAAAGATTGAAGACTTATAATAATTCAATTTCAATTATTATGTTTTTTCTAAGAGAAACTGAAAAGAAACAAACATTTACTGACATATTGCGATGGACCATTTCGAAAACCGCCAAACGTAATCATCATCAGGCAATTTTGTAATGTTATCAAAGGTTTCACCGGGATTCGAACCGTGAATCACATGGTGAAACTGCAGTAGCCTTTAACCACTAGGCCATCCTGCTGGTATTTGTTTTCATGCTTAATTCAGTTTTTCTCACTTCTACACTAACAACACAATTGAGACATTCTGTCTCTATATTGATTTGTGTGCCATGTAGATTTGTTTTTGTAAAGTTCTTCTTCG
Source organism: Eurosta solidaginis (assembly GCA_029619165.1). NCBI lineage: Eukaryota > Metazoa > Arthropoda > Insecta > Diptera > Tephritidae > Eurosta > Eurosta solidaginis. The sequence continues at coordinate 14,566 of JARSSU010025142.1, forward strand.
TTGCGAATGAGAAGTATAAACTGAACACACCATTAAACAAACATACATAAATATGTACAACTGAGCCCGAGTTGACAAAGCTTCTCATTCTCAACGAAGAAAAACTTTACAAAAACAAATCTTAATGGCACACAAATCAATATAGAGACAGAATGTCTCAATTGTGTTGTTAGTGTAGAAATGAGAAAACCTGAATTAAGCATGAAAACAAATACCAGCAGGATGGCTTAGTGGTTAAAGGCTACTGCAGTTTCACCATGTGATTCACGGTTCGAATACCGGTGAAACCTTTGATAACATTACAAAATTGCCTGATGATGATTACGTTGGCGGTTTTCGAAATGGTTCCATCGCAATATGCCAGTAAATGTTTCTTTCTTTTCAGTTTCTTTTAGAAAAAACATAATAATTGAAATTCAATTATTATAAGCCGGTGTTAAGCTCATGAATTCTTTATATGTAATCATAAATCAAATATCGTTGAACATATCGTAACAAAGTTCGGCAGAGAGGTTGCCTTTGCTATAAGGAATGCTTTGAAGAAGTTTTATATAAAAGATTTTTAAAAGGGTCGCGGACGAATAAAATAAGCTATATCTTTGCAAAAAAAGAGCTTTATATCAATGGTATTTCCTTTCCCAAGTGGTTTTATAACAATAAATAGGAAAAACTTCAAATTTAAAAAAATGGACGTTGAACCGCCCCTTTTGTAACTAAAACACTAAAATTTTTGAAAATGGGTGTGGCACCGCCCATTTTATGACTAAACAATTTTCTATGTTTCAGGAGCCATAACTCGAAGAAAAATTAACGGATCGTAATGAAATTGGGTACACAAATTTTCCCTATAGTAGAAAATATTTCTAGTAAAAATGGACGGGATCGGTTAAACACCACGGCAACTTAGATACAAAAAAAGTTTAAAAGGGCCGTAGACTAGAATAATAAGCTATAACTTAACAAAAATTAGTTTTTGATCAATGAAATTTCACTTATCAAATTTTATTGTAAGAGGAAATGGGGATACATTTTTTTTATAACGCTGGTGCCACGTGTTATGTAGAAAAGTAATTCATCTGAAATGAAATGTGCAATTGAAGCGCACGCTGAGTATATAATGTTCGGTTACACCCGAACTTAGACACCTTTACTTGTTAATATTAAAAGCGGTGTGTGAGTGCCCTAACTATCTAAAGCTTACTTCATCCAATTAAACGGAAATCACTATGAAATTCCAGAAATAAAATAATAAAAGTTCAATGTTGTACACAATAAATTTTAGTTATTTGCAGTATCGAATAAATATGAATATTAAAGGATGGGTTTTTAGAAATTTATGATTTGCAGCTTTAAAAATACATGCGCTCAATTGGTGTACAAGCGTATAAAATTATAATCATGTTAATGCTATAAAATCAAATATATTTGCACGGCAATGAAAAAAATTTCAAACGCAGTCACTACGCTGCGATATGCCTAATATTATGCATAAACATTTTCTAGCGAATATAACAATATTTTTAGATCAACCAAATAATTTTCGAAAATTAGGTTGATTTTTCATTTGGTTATTTTTCTGCGAAAATTTGTGAATACATACATACATTTATTTATATGTATATTAAATATTGAGTATGTAAACATTTGCATTTGGTTTTTGTTGTCATCAGTACGTACTAACAGTTTTATTTGCTTAAATGCACAAACCACTAAATCTCATTAAGCCACCGTACTGCCCCAGGCACAACATCCGTTCATGCGTAAATATGTAAATACATACACGCTATACAAATGCTAATCCAATCGCATATGTGATGATTACCACTGGTTTTGCAATAAAATATTAAAATATTTTGTGCTGATTAGTGGAGGGATTAACAAAATTTGGTTGGTTAAATAATTCCACAGACCGGTTGAGTCGAATGAAAATAATAAACTTATCTAACAAGTGAGGGCAGATGAGTGCACAAGACGAAATGTCAATCGGTGAAATGTGAACGCTAACCACTCCACGAATTATGCATGCAATTTTTATACCTTTCATGAAAATGAAATGGTATATTAACTTCGTCACGAATCTCAAAATTGTATGTCCTTAAAGGAAAATAGATAGACCCACCATTAAGTATACCGAAATTATCATAATGAACAGCTGAGTTGATTTAGCCATGTCCGTCTGTCCGTCTGTCTGTTTGTATGCAAATTATTCCCTAAATTTTTGAGATATCTTGATAAAATTTGGTGATCGGGTATATTCAAGTTTCTGATTAGACATTTGTCGGAACCACTATGGCATATATCCTCCATATAACCGATTTTTCAGAAAAGAGAATTTTTGTCATATTTTTCTCAATTTATCAGATTGAAGTTTCCAACTTCACCAAATGCTTTCGTGTATTGCACATAGGGAGTAATGCAAAAATGTGAAATCGCATTATCTTTGTAATAATTCGAAGGAGGTATATATGAAGTTATTTTAGTTGGAGAGGTAGAGGGAGCGCAAGAGGAAGTAATAGAGAGAATGATAGTGGGAGTGGAAATGGAAGTGAATGGGTTTGGGAGTGAGATGGAAAATAAGAATGAAAAGCATGTTGGAGTAAAGGACATAACGAAAATGCCAGGTTTAGGAAGGAGAAATGAAAACAAAGTATCGCCAACATTTTTACAACAGTTTATTGATACAAATTTTTTTTGGTTTTGGGAGTGTTTTGGGCAGCGATTTAGTTTAGCACCCCCGAGTTCGGGGTTAAACTTGGTATCAAATGAAAGAGGGAGTTCTCCCGATCACAAATATATATAACTTAAAGTGCGCAGACTTATAGTTTATAGTATAGTTATTTGTTGTTAAAGTTTGCAAATTTAGTAAATTTCTATAGCACTTTCACTTACAATTTACACATCTTTCAAAACCTTTATGCACATACATATCTATATAAATTGGCAACGATACACTTAAATTTCATTTTAGTATATTTCACATATAATTCTTGCATTGTTTTTACTTAATTTAAATGTTTTTATTAAATCAATCGCGCTTTTGTAGCAACATTCACATTTATGTATATATATATTTTATCGATGGCATTACAAAGCTGTGCTGCCACATCAACAAAGAAAAACCAAATATATATATTAACGTGCCACCGTTCAGTTAATAAAGAAAAAGGAAAATATATATTTTTACTACTACGCGGAAGGACATCACCGTGGCGGTAGCCACGGTTATACCACACACCCGGACTTGGCATGGCATAGCCCAGGGTTATCTTAAATAAGTGCGGCCGAAGGCCGCCTACGCGGAAAGGTGTTCTACGCAGAATTACTGTGCATGGCGCAGCCGGTGTTGGATTGGCTAACATAACAATAAACATAAGAGTTATAAGGTAATATCAGCTCGCTCACGAATGCAAAAAAGAGCTTTTTCATATTTTTGGTAAATAAAGACTAGAAAAGTTAAAGATATATATACATCAGATGAAAGATATTTTTATAAGTTATTTTTCGATTCTGCACTTGTTCCGTTTTTTAGATGTGGCAGCACAGATTTGTAATGTCATAAAATATATATACGTATACACATATAACTGTTGTATAGAAATTTGCAATAACTGTTATATAGAAATTTGCAAACTTTAACGACAAACAACTTTTAAATTATAAATTTATTTTCAACTTTTCAAAATGAGTACTGTTTCAGTTGGTAGGTTTTTGTATTATTTTTTTATTCCAGTGTGTTAAATATGATTTCTTATTAGATTGTGATGATGTCCCTTCCAACAGCAGTGGTGTGACACACGACGATTTCAGTAGTGGAAGAAAATCAAATATTCTGAAGGTATCAGAAGTAAATGAGATGTGGAATTTAATCGCAATTTACGAAGAATGTAAAACACGCGAGTCGTGCATTCTTTTCGCAGAAAAACTCGGTTTAGTTTTGACATCGAAAAAGTGCAGACTGCATAAAACTCAAATGCAGGTATCATGCAAAAGAAACAACACGGTTGGAAGTTTCCGATGTCGGAAAGGGGTATGCCGGTCAAAGGCCGACATTTCGAGGGCAACGGGCACTTTTTTTGAAAATGCGAAAATTGATCTCGCACAAATTTTTTATTTAATGTACGCGTACGCGTGTCATTGGCAGCAGTCGCAAGTCCGGAAGGAATATTTTTTCAAGGGCACAGTCCTGTCTTGTGCAACTATATGCGATTGGTACAACTACTGTCGTGAAGCAGCTGTATTATATCAAATATCGCATCAGGAAGCTCAAGGAAGGATTGGGGGTCCCGGAACAATTGTCCAGACCGACGAGAGCAAATTCGGAAAACGGAAATATAACAAAGGTAATAAAAGTATATATATTACACGTAAATAGTTAACAATTTTTTTTTCAGGTCGAAGGGTCGAAGGACATTGGGTGTTGGGGATGGTGCAAGACGGTACCAACCATATACGGATGGAGGTGTGTCCAGGAAATATTCGGTCCGCGGAGGTTCTCATACCACTCAAAAAGAAGCACGTTGTCGAAGGAAGTACGATACACACCGATTTTTGGAAAGCGTACGACTGTTTGGCTGAATATTGGTATGAGCATCGGAAAGTGAACCACAGCGACCGGACCACCCCTTTGTGGCGGAAGATGGCACGCATACTCAGCGGATTGAGTCGGAGTGGCATGCGTTTAAACACTTTTTGGTGAAGGATAACATGAATAACTGTTATAATTTTTCAGATCTAATTTGTGAGTATTTGTGGAGAAAAAAAATTTGCAATAATCACGAAGATTCATTCGTGAAATTAATTGAGGCAATTAAATATACATTCTAAAATTTTCCCGTGTTTTGGTCGAAAAATTGATCCTTCCGCCATTTTTTTTCGCAGGCTCGAAAATTATTTTTTTGGGTATGCGTAGTGGAACTTTTTTCCCTGAGCCCAAATCCTATCGAAAAATCGATGGCGCGATATCGGTTAACTTACGTCCATTCAAATCAAACAAGGTTAATGTGTATATTATAAAACAGATTACTCAAAAAGTTTGCATTACCAAATTCTAGAGGCACGATTTCTAAGACACAGCCGTAAATAGTCCCGTCCTCATCAGTTGGAACTAAAATAACAAATATTTACCATGCACAGTTATCCTTTGCGTATTGTAATTTAAGCTATAAAATTAAAGAGTTGTTCATATGTATACATATTTCCTATTTACTCTATTTACTATTATATGCCTGTTTGGTTGCATATAAACTGCGAATGTGTGTAGACATATTTCATATTTTCCAAGCGAACTCAACCAGGAATCAATGCGTTTTGATAGTGTCTTATACAAGCATTGGAGCATATTGCCAAGTCAAAACTAATTTCAATGTTTGCCTAAAGTGTTTGAATATGTCTTATCTTTAGGCAAAATAATTAAATTAATAGGATGACAAATGTGGTCCCATTCTAAAATTATGTAAATGACTTGATGTGTTTACAATACGCATTCACGGTCCGGCGACTGAGTTGAGTTAGGTTTAGACGAAGGTATGGGAAGTACGCACTTAAAGTGAATTATGAACGAATATATATGGAAACACAGCCACCGCGACGTGATGGTAGCGTGCTCCGCCTACCACACCGTATGCCCTGGGTTCACACCCCGGGTAAAGCAACATCAAAATTTTAAAAATAAGGATTTTCAATTAGAAGAAAATTTTTCTAAGCGGGGTCGCCCGTCCGGGTGTATTTCTGCCATGAAAAGCTCTCAGTGAAAACTCATCTGCCTTGCAGATGCCGTTCGGAGTCGGCATAAAACATGTAGGTCCCGTCCGGCCGATTTGTAGGGAAAATCAAGAGGAGCACCACGCAAATTGGAAGAGAAGCTGGGCCTTAGATCTCTTCGGAGGTTATCGCGCCTTACATTTATTTAATTATTTATATGGAAACACGTTTGCCACACAACGCCTTAATATAGGAAACAATTTTTATATAAAAAAGGACCAACATCATCAACTTCTTTCTTTTTTTCTATTGACCGTCGTAATATGGTGGTAGAGTGCTCCGTCTACCACACCGAAGATCCTACATTCAAGTCCCGTGAAAAGCAATATCGAAAGTTTACAAACAGGTTTTTTTCAATTAAAAAATGTTTTCTAAGCGCGGTCGCCCTTCGGCAGTGATTTAGCAAATAATCCGCGGATATTTTTTTCATGAAAAGCTTCTCACTGAAAACTCATCTGCAGATGCAGTTCACAGTCGGCGTAATGAAAAGGGCCACAACGCAAATTGGGAGAAAAGCTCGGGCTAAATTCTCTTTGGAGGTGTATCGCGCCTTGTATTTTTTTGTATTTATAATAGATTGTGTCATAACTGTTTAGTTCTGCTGAGAGAATAATCGGCTTTACCATAATAAAAAATAAATCGCACGAAAGGTAGTGGCGTTGTCTGAAGCCTTGTATGGTTTCATATGGCTCGTAGAAGTCCTTACCCATCTTTACGGAGTTGGTGGTGTTATTCGTTTGGCACAGCCTTATCAACTTTGCATGGAAACTGCATTTGGACATGCTTAGTAGGATAATAGAAACTTCTATTCGTGCTGTCAAAGGTTGCTTTGAGGGTGACAAAAAGATAGTCTATTTTTTGTCGTGAGTCTTCTCCAGGAGTGTCGATGGTTGACAGTATATTGACCATAGCTGCAGACACACTAATAACTCTAATCAGTTCGTTGACTTAGGGCTTCAGTCTTTTGCATAGTGCCTTAGATAGCACCTCTTTCGAGATTTTAATCAGGTAGATTCCGCGGTAATCAGGGCGGTTTGCAGGATCGCCTTTATTTTGGGTTAGGAAGAGCACACTTGAATGCCAGTCTCGGGACATGTGCCCGTCCGACCATATTTTGTATTGGAGATATGTATGCTCTTTAACAACTCTTCGTCTCCGTGTTTGAGCAGCTCGGCAGGAGCTCGTCATTATCCGGCGCCTTGTTATTCTTACACGGGGTATTGACATTCTCACTTCGTTATAGTAGGGTCACGGAACATGTTTTCTGTTATGGGCTATTTGGGTATAGGTTTCGTCTCGCTAGCAATGAGAAGTGCCACAATTTAGAAAAGGGGACCAAACGGGATCGTAAAAAACCAGTTTTGGCCCAAATTAACCAAAGTGGCAACTGTGTATGTAAAGCTAGTAAAGCAAAAGTTTGTATGTATAAACATGAAGATAAAATATACAGGAATGTATAAAGAGTTTAAGTAGATTTAGTTCGATTTATACATACATTTAGTTCGATTTATACATACATATGTTTGTATATTAGTTAACATAGCCCATGAAAGAAACATGAGCTAGTATCAGACTATTTGTGAGATTATCGTTGGCTCGACTAATCTCGCCAAATAAAAAAAAGAGAGTACTCGTGAAGTTCGATGTGTAAGCATACAGATACATGTCTAGGAAGCTTATGTTTTTAAGTTAACCAGAGCTCATCCAGGGGTTGGAGTAAACCACAACAGAGGTAATTTACTAAAATTAAATAGTTTCAGGCATTTTGCTAAAATCTTCTTCAGGTTTTTATCGGGAACAACCAACACCGACGAGCTATTGTTGTATTATTGATAACGATTTTGATATTGCGGTTCTTTGACATTTTAATGTGTTGGCTATAAAAGCAACTTTTTTACTCAGCTGAGCAAAGTTCACCGAGAGAATTAATTTTGTTGACATTGCAGCAGATTTTTACTGCATAAAATAGTAGGGATAGATATAGACCTTCATATATCAAAAGAATCAGGGTGAAAAATTAAATTTATTTTAGCCATGTCCGTCCGACCGTCCGTCCGTCTGTGAACACGATAACTTGGGTTGATTTTGAGACATCTTATTGATATTTGGTATATAGATTCCTTCGCATTCCTCTCCTGTCCCTATAATATGAAAATGAGAGTGAAATCGGACGATAACCGCGCCCACTTTTTATACATGTATATAAATTTTTGTAAAAGACCAAAAACGTGATTATTCTGTAAATTAGGCAGCCAAAATAACTAAATTTTATTCGTGGGTTGAAATACTATCCTCTAATTTATTAACACGGTTTTATTAGCTTGGCCTGTATGCAACGGAATCTGTGAGCTTAATTTTCACCGGTTTCTAGAACAACATGCATTAATGTGGTGGTGTGGTGACATAAGGCCAACGGCCATAAGGTGAATTGACCTTATTATCACTTTGAATGGCCATAAGTTTAATTGCAACTTTGCACACGTATCAAGGCGCGATGACAATGCATTAATGTGATGATGCGGTGACATAAGGTCAACGGCCATAAGGTCAATTGGCCTTATTACCATTTTGAATGGCCATAAGTTTGATTGAAACTTTGCACACGTATCAAGGCTCGATGACAATGCATTAACGTGATGGTGTGGTGACATAAGGCCAACGGCCATAAGGTCAATTGGCCTTATTCTCACTTTGAATGGCCATAAGTTTGATTGAAACTTTGCACACGTATCAAGGCTCAATGACAATGCATTAATGTGATGGTGCGGTGACATAAGGTCAACTGGCCTTATTACCAATTCGAATGACCATAAGTTTGATTGAAACTTTGCACACGTATCAGTGATCGATGACAATGCATTAATGTGAAGGTTTGGTGACATAAGGTCAACGGCCATAAGGTCAGTTGGCCTTATTACCACTTTGAATGGCCACAAGTTTGATTGAAATTTTGCACACGTAACAAGGCTCAATGACAATACAATAATGTGATGGTGGGGTGACATAAGGTTAACGTACATAAGGTCAATTGAACTTATGATCACCCCAAATGGCCATAGATTTGAAACCTTGCACATAATGCGAAGAACGCATTCCTTTATTAATTATAGAAGGGGATGCATGGCACATCTATGAAAGAGCATACTGGAACCCTTTTTAACACGCTTTTATTAGCTTGGCCTGTATCTATCTATATATCTATGTATCCATGTATGTATGTAACGGAATATGGAGTGGAGCCGAGAGCCCCGGTAATGCAGAGTTCCAAACTACGTTGCCCCTTTTGAAGCATTTTAAGATAGGTACTTTTAGCTACGGCAGGCGACCAGACCAAGGCACCATAAAGAGGAATCGGGCGCACAATGTCTGTGTAAATCCAGTAGGTCACCTTAGGGGAGGATCCCTAGGAGGTGCCAATTTCCCTCTTGCAGGTGAACAGCTCTGCTGCTGCCTTCTTGGATCGTTCCACTATATGGTCACTCTATAATAGCTTCCTATCCAGAATGACTCCCAAATACTTGAATTGATCGCTAAACACTAAGAACGTACTCCCAATTCTTGGCGGTGTAAGATTTGGTACTTTGTACCTCCTCGTGAAGAGGACAAGCTCGGTTTTATCCGGGTTGACTTCCAAACCTGTGGCGGGTTGTACTCCTGTGGCAGCTCCAGGATGTGAGCTGGGTCCGTTGGCGTCGCTGGAACCCAGGCTCTAGCCCTTGGTCGTGAGGGGATATCACGCGCCTCCACTACCTTAAGTCGCGCCTGGATATACCACCCCTATCAGCGTGACGGCAGCCCTATAGAGGTTTACCGACCTGGCGTCGTCACAGGTAATTAGCTTGACAGTGCCCTGGAACCACCCCGCATCGGTGTAAGATCGCGGTGGACCAGGGTTGTCTTTCTTAATCTTAACGGCCACCGTAGCGAGCGCGGCCTCGATCAGTTTTCACTGTTTTTACGGGATCCTGCCATCTTCGCTGCCCTCGTCTATAATGCCAATGATCTGCCGACCATTGGCAATTTCGGCGAAAGACCGCGTCCAGCCCCCCTGCGTTTTCGCCATTTCGGTGCCGTGGGGTTGGATTCATCCATGGACCGCTAGCGTTTCGAGGATTCATCACTCTCCACTAAAACTTTTAAATTTACTTGAACTAAAAAATTAAAAATAAATAATAGTTTAAAAAAAAATTAAAAAAAACACGCTTTTTAGCTAACCGAACTAAAAAATAGAAAATAATTTTCAGTTAAAAAGAGTTTATATAACAGTAGTAGAAGGTCAAACAATCATTTATAGTTAATCACCTCAAAATAAAATTATAATAAAAAATTTAAGTTATTAACAGAATAATTTAATTCACAGTAAAAAGCGTGGTATATATTATATATACCATCATATATATATTATATATCACCGATCTCTATGATTTTTGACACAACAATATATACTAAATACGTAAACAATCGGTGAAATTTGAAGCTCATAGCTGTAAAAATGGGGTAGAAATTGCGAAAAGTTTCTTATCTGAACAATCGGTTGAATGAGATATATACTATATATACAACCGATCTCTATGATATTTTCAGAAAACAATATATGCTATATACGTAAGCATTCGGTGAAATTTGAAGCTTCTAGCTGTTAAAATGGGGCTAAAATTGCGAAAATATATATATATATATACTATATATATATACTATATATATACTATATAACACCTTTTATATTTTATATATACACCGATCTTATGGAGGATCCGGCCGGTTCCGACAAATGTCTAATCGGACACCCAAATACACCCGCTCACCAAATTTTATCAAGATATCTCAAAAATGAGAGACTAGTTTGCATACAAACAGACAGACGGACAGACGGACATGGCTAAATAAACTCAGCTCTTCAACCTGATTATTTCGGTAAATTTAATGATGGGTCTATCTATTTTCCTTTAAGGACTTACAATTTTAGGTTTCGTGACGAAATTATTATACCATTTCATTTTCAAGAAAGGTATAAAAAACAATTGAAAATCAGTAACATAAATCAAAATTTGAAAATAACATTGCTAGTGCGCCCAAATGTAGGCAACGAACAAAAGAGAACACAGCTTACAAGGCTTTGTCCAGCTGCAATTGGGTGTCGTGATTTTTATACTCAGTTGAGCAGAGCTCACAGAGTATAATAATTTTGATTGGATAACGGTTGGTTGTACAGGTATAAAGGAACCGAGATAGATATAGACTTCCATATATAAAAATCATCAGTATCGAAAAAAAATTTGATTGAGCCATGTCCGTCCGTCCGTTAACACGATGACTTGAGTAAATTTTGAGATATCTTGATGAAATTTGGTATGTAAGTTCCTGGGCACTTATCTCAGATCGCTATTTAAAATTAACGAAATCGGACTATAACCACGCCCACTTTTTCGATATCGAAAATTTCGAAAAACACAAAAAGTGCGATAATTCATTAACAAAGACGGATACAGCGATGAAACTTGGTAGGTGAGTTGAACTTTTGACGCAGAATAGAAAATTAGTAAAATTTTGGACAATGGGCGTGACACCGCCCACTTTTAGAAGAAGGTAATTTAAAAGTGTTGCAAGCTGTAATTTGGCAGTCGCTGAAGATATCATTATGAAATTTGGCAGGAGCGTTACCCCTATCATTTTTTTAAAGTCAAATTTTAACAAAAAATTTATTATCTTTACAGTATATAAGTAAATTATGTCAATATTCAACTCCAGTAATGATATGGTGCAACAAAATACAAAAATAAAAGAAATTTTAAAAATGGGAGTGGCTCCGCCCTTTTTCATTTCATTTGTCTAGATACTTTTAATGCCATAAGTCGAAAAAAAATTTAACAATCCTTGTGAAATTTGGTAGAGGCTTAGATTCTAGGACGGTAACTGTTTTCTGTGAAAAAGGCGAAATCGGTTGAAGCCACGCCCAGTTTTTATACACAGTCTACGGTCTGTCCTTCCGGTCGGCCGTTAACATGATAGCTTGAGCAAAAATAGATATATCTTTACTAAGCTCAGTTCACGCACTTACCTGAACTCACTTTGTATTGGTATACAAAATGGCCGAAATGCGACTATGACCACACCCAGTTTTTCGATTTCGAAAATTACGAAAAATTAAAAAAAAATGCCATAATTCTATACCAGATACGAAAAAAGGGATGAAACACGGTAATTGGATTGGTTTATTGACGCAGAATATAACTTTAGAAAAAATCTCTGTAAAATGGGTGCGACACTTAGAAGATGATGTGCTGGGTCACCTTGGTCCACATTTTGGTCGATATCTCGAAAACGCCTTCACATATACAACTACCACCACTCCCTTTTAAAATCCTCATTAATACCTATAATTTGATACCCATATCATACAAACAAATTCTAGAGTCACCCCTGGTCCACCTTTATGGCTATATACCGAAAAGGCGTCCCCCCATAGAAACAAGGCCCACTTCCTTTTAAAATACTCATTAACACCTTTCGTTTGATACCCATATCGTACAAAAAAATTCTAGAGTCACCCCTGGTCCACCTTTATGGCGATATCTCGAAAAGGCGTCCACCTATAGAACTAAGGCCCACGCCCTTTTAAAATATTAAATTACACCTTTCATTTGATACCCATATCGTACAAACAAATTCTAGAGTCATCCCTGGCCCACCTTTATGGCGATATCTTGAAAAAGCGTCCACCTATAGAACTAAGGCCCACTACCTTTTAAAATTCTCATTAACATCTTTAATTTGATACCCATATCGTACAAACAAATTCTAGAGTCACCCCTGGTCCACCTTTATGGCTATATATCGAAAAGGCGTCCCCCCATAGAAACAAGGCCCACTTCCTTTTAAAATACTCATTAACACCTTTCGTTTGATACCCATATCGTACAAAAAAATTCTAGAGTCACCCCTGGTTCACCTTTTTGGCGATATCTCTAAATGGCGTTCACCTATAGAACTATGGCCCACTCCCTCATAAAATACTCTTTAATACCTTCCATTTGATACACATGTCATACAAACACATTCCAGGGTTACCATAGGTTC
>JARSSU010025143.1:0-29412 GCA_029619165.1 Eurosta solidaginis
GCGCTAAGAATCGTGCTGCTTTAGCTGCCGACGAGGGCTTATCGCTATGCCAACTCCCATTTCCTCATCGAACTCGACGGGGCGCCGTTATCGTCCAGTATCGTCGTCCGTATCGTTTCGTCGTTAATGGCCTCGAAGCTAGACTAGAAGGTTCAATTGTGGTCATATCAAATCGAGTTGGTTGGCTTATACCTTAATGTATTGTGACCGAACAACATCGATAACACTTCCAAACTTTCGAGAGTGTCCTTATCAGCTATAACACAACAATTATGGTGCTCCACTAAGTTATCGCCTCAACTGTATGATTATAATAACAAAGAAATTAAAGCAAAAAATATAAATAAGAATAGTAAGGGTCATTGGCCGGACTGTCTTCGGCTGTGCCGAAGACTTCATACCTTTCATGAATGGGGCTGAACAATAATCTTATCCCGTTCGTAATCTCCAAATAATCGGATGTATAAGATAAGAAATATATAGTGAACAGATGTACATACCTAAACGATTTTTAAGATAAATATAAATAAAAAATGGCAAAAAACCCCCTTATCTGAACGATCGGTTGTATGGGATATATATTATATATAGCTCCGATCGAAATGATTTTTACAGGAAATCTTCTATGATATATTGGAATATATATCACCAAGTTTCACGTTTTTATATTGGAAACTAAGGGAGAAATGGCCAAAAATCTTTCTATCTGAACGATCGTTTGTATGGGATATATATATATATATAGCTCCGATCAAAGTGATTTTTTCATGAAATCTTCTATGATATATTAGAATAAATATCACCAAGTTTAACGTTTTTATATTGTAAATTAAGGGAGAAATGGCCAAAAATCTTTCTATCTGAACGATCGGTTGTATGGGATATAACTATATATAGCTCCGATCAAAGTGATTTTTTCAGGATATCTTCTATGATATATTAGAATATATATCACCGAGTTTCACGTTTATACTTTCTAAATTGCGGCAGGAATGACCAAAATCGTCTTATCTGAACGATCGGTTGTATGGGAGATATATGTTATAGTGGTCCGATCCTACCGGATCCGACAAATGTCTAATATAATACAAAAATACATCCTTGTGCCAAATTTCATTGAGATATCTCAAAATTTGAGGGACTAGTTTGCGTTCAAACAGACAGACGGACGGACGGACAGACGGACATGGCTATATCAACTCAGTTCGTCGCCCTGATCAATTCGGTATACTTAATGGTGAGTCTATCTTCTATATTTCTCAACGTTACAAACATCGGACCAAAGTTAATATACCATTTCATGTTCATGAAAGGTATAAAAATCAAGTCATCAATTATTATAGCAAAAGGGTGGGAATGATGGGTAAGGCAAGTAGACAAGGAGAGGATAGGTAAATATTTACTAAGTAGTTAGTATATATTTGCTAAATAATCGGCGCGCGATAAGCAACAAAAGAAATATTTGACAATCATTTAAGGAGATTCTATTGTATTTGACCAGCTACTCTACACCATACGTGGTGTACATATGTATATATTGTACTCAGTGAGAGACACATCTTGTTATATGTAGAAAATATAATATTACAACATCACAATCGAATGCGCATGTTACGGTGGCCGCGCTATCAGACCCTCAAATATACACTCAAATCACTTGTTTGTTTGCTGACCACTAACAGTACACGCGCCTCGTTCACTCACCAAAGCGCCCAAACAAAGCTACGGCGGACGATATATAACACAGAAAGTCGTTGCGATCAATGCGAAATCAAATCAGTTAAGAAGTGATAGTACCTGTTTTTTTCTGTTGTACCGACGCTCTCACTGGATAAACGCGTTCGAATAAAACATGACATATGAGCGTATGGTTGCGCCACCGCATCACTACACGCAACGCTTGCTTCATATTGGCGCGCTGATCATAAAACAATTAAATTACGATTAATATTAATACGAACTATTGATTTGGACATGCAATCGTGACGTTGCCGCGCTTGAAAATATGATGTACGTTCTGGACAGTTGATCATACCTACCCGACTGTTCGTGAGACAAAAGATTTTGGTAGTATGTAATATGTTATACTACTATAATACGATATTTGATGCACTTAGTTACATACTGATAACACCAAATTGTGACGCTGAAGCACGAGCTGTTAAGTTAATGCGCATCTCGTACCATAACAATCTGACTGTTTATATTTACAGAAGTAGTTAATCCACACACACGTCTGCCCTTAGCATGACGCCGCAAATCATAAATCAGTCACTGAACTCCACTCGCAGCCTACATTCCTGTTTATCCTGTACTCCACATCACACATATAACTCTGTGATTCTTGTTGATCAGTGAAAGCATTGTTTCTCCCCTTTAAACAGCACAAAACCACATCCCGTTGTTCCGATACAAGAAAATTATTGAACTTTGTCTTTGTATGTTGTTTTATCGCATTGAAAATATGTTGTAGAGGAGCAGTGATAGAGAGCAGAGTAGACTAGAGGCAAAAGGGAGTGAGGGCAAATGCCGGGCGCTGTGTTGGGCGCTTGTATCGCATATGTGAACATGAAATCATGCGCGTTTCGAGTTTACGGTAGTTGGACTTTTGCTCAACACATTGGCCAAAATCATGTTTATTATTGATTGATATATGCGCTGTTGTTGTTGTTTTTCATTGTCCTCTCCTTTTGTTAGGTAGATGTTTTTACTAGATATGACTAATCATAGCTTTTAGTGTGCCTTTCCACTCATATTTTTTGTGTGTGTAAACATGTCTTTCTTTAACGGTAGCTATTTATGATTGCGTTTTGTGTGTTGCTGTTCTTTTGCCAGTCATTTTATGTCAATTCGATCGACTGTGTCATTGATTTCGTTTCATGTTGCTACTGTTTGTTGCTAATATAATTGTTTACAAGCGATAAAATGTGCTGCGCAAACAAAAAAGCAAAAGGGGTGGTGACTGAATACATAGGTAGAAATGTAATACATATAAATACATATGTATGTACTATGCATCTTAGCACATATGCTGCGGTATTAGCCATATTGACGCCACTTTATTACTTCTGAGAGCTGAAAGTTGTTGCTTTCAAAGCTTTTCACGGTGTTGGTACGGTATAAATCGCACGCATTTCTTAGTTTTCGACCTTAACTCAGGACAAAATTTCCCTTTTTAAACGGATTTTGTTAATTAATAATTTAAGTAACTTGCCGATAAGCTACATGCTTGAAACTTATAATTCAGAATCCTATGATAATGCAATAATAAGAAAAAAAACTCCGATAGGATCGAAATATTTCAAAAAATTGTATTTGTGGTCCGATTTGGCTCATATTTGTAACAAATATTACATACAGTCCTTTAGAAGTGACATCAAAATACCTTGGGTTCGAGGAGGGACAAGAATACGTGGCGCCGAGTCGAGTAAAGTCTTTGGAAGGATTATGTATGAGGACTTAGATTATAACAAATTGTCAGGAAAGAGTCCTTGTAATAATGAGTCACTAAATAAACTAAATAGAACGAGAAATAATAGGCAATTAAATAAAGACGAAAAACTTGAAAATAAACTATTAAAAAAAATGTTTCAGTTAAACTGCTTTATTGAAAGTAATACTTACATTAGTAATAATAATACTTAGAAAATAATTAGGTAGGTCCTACGTACTAGTCATCACACTCCTCATCAATCTAGCGCGTTGATCAGAAAATTAAATAAAAGCGTTGGGCGCGTGAAATTTCGTCGTCGTTGCCGATTCTAATCACTTTTGAAATGCTGCTTCGCCTCAACCTTTGCAAAACGGATTAACATGTAATTCTGAGTTGAGTCATGGTAATGGTTACAGAGAAAATTTTGAGTTAAGCTGCGGTCGAGGTCAGGTGTGTCATAAAAACACAAGAAGTTCTGTATCACCGATATATGTCGATTACCTTCGGTTAATCGTCTTCAGGGCATTATTATTAACAATAAAAACAACATGAACTTATAATGAACAATAGCAGGTGTTTTTAACAGTACGCTATATCCGTTACGCTTAAACTTATATTGACTGCTAAGAGACAAACTATAAATACACCTCTGAAATTGCTGCGCATAAATTTTGTCCTACTAAATTTCAATACGCATTATACTCAGATGTAACTGAAATATGTGTCTTTGTTTCACCCTGTACACTAATTCTATGTATTATATGTGTGTCCACAATTCATCGCAACTGATTCAGCTATATGTTATACCCTATGGCCATCAGAGCGTTGCGTCTCCGCTTTTCGGTACACCCTGTTGCTGTAGCTAGTTGTTTTACCACAGCCGCTAGATGGGTCTCCTAAGCATTATCTAAGCGAAGATAGGCGTTTTTTAACACGCGCTATACGTTTCGTTTGCGCGTGTTAAAAAACGCCTATCTTCGCTTAGATAATGCTTAGGAGACCCATCTAGCGGCTGTGTAAAACAACTAGCTACAGCAACAGGGTGTACCGAAAAGCGGAGACGCAACGCTCTGATGGCCATAGGGTATAACATATAGCTGAATCAGTTGCGATGAATTGTGGACACACATATAATACATAGAATTAGTGTACAGGGTGAAACAAAGACACATATTTCAGTTACATCTGAGTATAATGCGTATTGAAATTTAGTAGGACAAAATTTATGCGCAGCAATTTCAGAGGTGTATTTATAGTTTGTCTCTTAGCAGTGCAATATATAGTTAAGCGTAAAACGGATTATACTGCGTCGTTAAAAAACACGAGCTATTGTTCCATTATAATTTCATGTGTTTGTTATTGTTAATAATAGATGCCACGGCTATATATATTATCAAATGACAATTTTAAAAATATATGTTTCTTTAAAAACTAGGTTACATACACATTATTTTCACATTTGCCGTATGACGTGAGTATATACTGTTTATTATACTTCAGCTGAGCAGAGCTCACAGAGTATATTAATTTTTTTCGCATAACGGTAATCCGTAACGACATAAACTAATCGAGATAGATATAGACTTCTATACATCAAAATATCTGGCCGAAAAAAGAAATTCATTTAGCCATGTCCGTCCGTCCGTCTGTCCGTCTTTCGTTAACACGATAACTTGAGTAAATTTTGAGGTATCTTGTTGTAATTTGGTATGTAGGTTCCTGGGCACTCATCTCAGATCACTATTTAAAATGAAGGAAATCGGACTCCAACCACGCCACATTTCGATATCGAAAATTCGAAAAACGGAAAAGTGCGATAATTCATTACCAAAGACGGATAAAGCAGGGAACTTGGTAGTGAGTTGACCTTATGACGAAAATAGAAAATTAGTAAAATTTTCGATAATGGGCGTTGCGCCGCCCATCTTTTAAAAGATGGTATTTAAAAGTTTTTCAAGTTGTAATTTGGCAGTCGTTGAAGATATCATGATGAAATTTGGCGAGGAACGTTATTACCGTTACTATATGTGATCGATGACGAACACGACCAGTTAAACAAACAAAATAGTAAAATTTTAACAAAAAAATTAATCTTTACAGTATATAAATTCAATTATGTCAACATTAACTCAGATGATACGGGCACAAAATACAGAGATAAAAGAAAATTTCAAATGGGCGTACTCCGCCTTTTTCATTTAATTCGTCTAGAATACTTTAATGCATAAGTCGAACAAAAATTTACCAATCCTTGTGAAATTTGGTAGGATATAGTACTCTATGACGATACTGTTTTCTGTGAAAATGAGCGAAATCGTTTGAAGCCACGCCAGTACACAGTCGACCGTCCTGTCCTTCCGCTCGGCCGTTTCACGATAACTGAGCAAAAATCGATATATCTTTACTAACTCAGTCACGTACTTATCTGAACTCACTTCGTATTGGTGTAAAAAATGGCCGAATCCGACTATGACCACGCCACTTTTTCGATATCGAAAATTACGAAAAATGAAAAAAAATGCCATAATTCTATACCAATATGAAAAATGGATGAAACATGGTAATTGGATTGGTTTATTGACGCAAAGTATAACTTTATAAAAAACTTTATAAAATGGGTGTGACACCTACCTCGAGCCAGCTTAACTCACAGATACATTATTAAAGGTCACCAAATTACCTTAGGAAAAAAACTTCTAATTTTTTTGTTACGATTTTGGCTAGCACAATATCTCGGTCCAATTCACGTTTCTGCACTATCTTATAGATCTTCAAGAAACAATTTGTTTCGAAAGAGTTGAGAGGTAGAGTAGTGTTATATAGACGGGGTCAAATGCCCTGTGTATGTAGGAATTTAGTCTTATACATATCCAGTATTTGTGGCAGATACGCAAGCCAGCATCTGTACCTCCGCAGCAACAGATGTTCACTCTCTTCCAATTACCAATATTATTAACGGAACAGAATTGATAAACACAGTTTTCTAGCTATAGGCCATTTGCATAGTCATAATCCGTTGTTACTCGACGCAGGGGCGTAGCGAGCGGGTTTGGGGGTTAAAACCCCCTTTCCTCAGGATCATTTGATTTTAGGTCGCTACAATTCATATATTTTCGATGTTTTTATGTCTACGTTAATAAATTTCTTTATAGTTCTGCTACGTATTTACTTTGTTGGTGATATTATATTTTTAATATGCAATGCATATGTATGTACGATGTGAACACTTATATTTTAATTATATTCTGTGTACCTACATGTTAACTTTTACTATAATTTCATAAAGAAGTTTCCTTGTAAATTTGCCTAACGACCATCTACATACATATCAGAGAACAGCAAAAATCGAACACAACAACGTTCGATTACATTCGGCAACATGATCGTGTTCAATGATCCAACTTGCTTAAACGAACATAATCGACATTGATTTAAAATCAACCAACTTATTGCATGCGTGAATATAATCAATTCAGGCGTTTGCTCGTTTGCCTCAACCGCGATTACATTCATCGGAATGAAAAGGCAAATATGAAAACTCCATGCGTCTGAATATTTGCATGATTCTTCTGCCCTTACGTCACGGCGACAAGCTACATATAAACATACATATAAACATTGCTTACGGTTCTGTTTGTTTGCCGAACTAAACGATACTAATTCTCGTGCTTTGATTTTATTCTCCACATTTAAATAATGTTAAATTTACAGCATTTTTTCGAAGTACACATTTCCTATTTTGAAATATAATGCAAATTTGACATTATTTTCCATGTGGAAAACACATTATTATAATGTAATATCTACATTTTTTTTCATATCAAAAACACATTTCAAAAATGTAAAATTCAAATTATTTGATAAATGAAAAAATAATGTGTTTTTCACATTTTAAAATGTAAAAAACACATTAGTGTTTTTTCCGTGTAGATATGACTTTTTTAAATAAAATTTTTTTCTATTCGATCAGTTTCTTTCTTTTGAATTTTATATACGTATACGTTAGATCTCATGCATAGGCTCAAAAAGCATGAATTCTACTTATTCCTGAAGGAGGTACTTCGGTTTTTTTTTATCAATTTATCTATGATTAATATTACAGGAATGCGATTCTGTGGCTTTTCCTAATGTTCACATGTTGTTGAAAATCTTGTGTACGCTTCCAGTAACAACGGCAACGAACGAGAGATCTTTTTCAACTCTTAGGCTGATTAAAAACTATTTGAGAAACACGATGAGTGAAAATCGATTGAATGGCTGTGCATCACTAAGCATCCACCGTGATCAAATTGTTACCGTTGATGAAGTTTTAGATGAAATGGCAAAGAAAAGCCGACGCATGCGCTTGAGTTTTTAATGTAACCTTTTTCATATCATATTCTAAATACACGTACTTTAATGTTAAAGCTAAAGACAAACATTTTTTTTATTTATTTAACTGAAAAAAAAATTTTTTTGAACGCTCCCCCCCAGGCAATTTTCTGGCTACGCCCCTGCTCCGACGTTTTGTGTTTTTCCGAATCTCGTGTACTGCTCGAGGGAAAGCGTCTTTATGCAGATCATTGCGACAATGGCCTAAATGCTCATGCATATTATGAAGTTCCCTCTTATAACTCTTTCAAATTTGTTTCCGCTTGTTGCAACACCCTGTATACAAACGCATTTAGTTAATATATATGAAAACGAATAAGTAATTAGCAACTTGGTGCTAAGTTGCATGCGTACCTGACAGATACATATTGCAGTCTCAATGTATGCATGTAAGTGTGTTTCTAAAAAACAACGAGTTGTCGAGACTTTACGTAGATATGTATGTACATATGTGTGGCTAAATGGAAAAGAAATCACAGATATTACGAAAAAATTATAACGAATTATTGAAAAACTTCTTAAAATTCAATTAAATTTAATTTACATAAAAGAAAAAATATTTCAAGTGAAAAGTATGATAAATAATTAAATCAGTATTGAAAAAGTGAATCGGATGTTATATAAATGGCCATAATCTACAATTCACTACCCAGTTGTAGAAGAGTAAGGGCCCTACGTCGATCTTCGAATTAATAGAGACTGAGGGCTTGATTGTGCTCAAATGTTTCAAACGGCTGAGTTGTTGCTCACCTGATTTATCATCGTGCTTGCCTATCCCGGGGTGGGGGGACGGCGTAGCTTCCTAAATAAGAAGTCTGGTAAGATGCACAGGCTCAGGAGTAATTATCTAACAGAAACTGCTCTTTCAACATTCTCTCCTTTATGGCAAGTATTTCCTCCCCACTGTGTAGATGATGTTCGGCAACAAAGAAGTCATATCGTGACAGTTCTGAGCGCGGTGTTTCGACAGTCTGCGGCTTCCTCCAGTGTGTCTCTTTGAAACTCGGCAACCATATCGGAGGTGCATAGCACACAAGCGGCTGACCAATGCTTTATAGGTAACTATGAACGTTTCTTCATCTTTGCCACAAGTGCGATCAACGACCGACTTGATGATTTTGTTATGAATCTGAACATAAGGTACTAATGCACGGCATTCTCGCCAAAATGAAGGACATTACGAAAGTATTTGGTTCCAGTCAGTGGCGTAGTGCTTCGCTCCATGTGTTGGATTCGGCTGATCGCCAAAGCGAGACGAGTATATGTAGGTGGTCGGATGCCATTGCTTCCATCGGCTGCCAGTTTTACTTATTTTACAATCGCTGTGTTTACGATGAAGATATCTGGAGAGATATGATAATTTCCTATCATACGGGTGTGGGCAGTCCCGTTTATCGAGCAGAAGGCCGTGTCCTCTATTTGATCCTCCAAAATATCACACTTTTGCTGTCAGCTTGTAAATCAGAATGGTGGGCATAAAAGTCGCTTAGAATAGCAATATTCACTTGTGATAAGAGCGCGGCTATCAGGGCAGTAGCCACTGGAGCAGCAGGTGACAAGGCGTATGTAGATATTGGTGATATCTAAAATCACATCGCCAGACAGGACAGATATTCCTTGACACTCCAGTACACTATCCCTGTGGCCGATGTTCGGGTTCAAACACATTATACTTCACAGAGCGAGGAGTGATAAATGCGAGTCCGCTCACATTTCCTGTCACTCGATTTTTTTTATGAACATTGTAGCCAGAGCAATTGTGCTGAACAAACATTGAAGTGAGCTTAGTCTCTTGGATCGCAGCTATGGCGATGTTGTACCGCTGCATGAAGTCGACTATCTCCGAGATCTCTTCAGAGCCCCATTTAATTCCATTTTGCGTCGTACTCCATTTTAATTGTTCCCTACAATTTAACAGGATGGGAACTACATGTATTAAGCCGACTCGGAACAGCATCCGCAAGGTAGATGACTTTTGGATGATCCCCTGTCCCCTTTTCAAAATCATCCGCCTTGCAAATGCTGTTCGGGGTCGGAGATCCTTAACGGAAACGGTATTACGTACGGAACTGTTATGATCATGATGAGTATACGGAGCTTTTTATAAATGGTTCTAGCGGTCTCTGTGAATTAGGTTAGGTTAGGTTAAAGTGGCTGCCTCCGCTGTCTGAGTGGAGCTCACGTAGGCCGTTGTGGCCCGTTGTGCTACCACGCGGGGGGGGCCTATTTCCTGTTATCCTACTTTCGAAGAAGAAGAAAGTTTAGACCCCAGTGGGGCTAAACCAGCGCATTTGCCTAATGAAACGCAAGATATCGTTTGGGTTTACAGATTCAAGCTCCGCAAGGCACCCAAAGGAGTGTCTGTGGAGGCATTGGTACCTGGTTTTTGACAGTGCGGGACAGTGGCACAGATAGTGCTCTACGCTTTCTATCTCCTCCTCGTCTCTACAGCTGCGGCAGAAGTCATTTGTCTGCAGGCCCATATAGGCACCGTAAGTGCCCATGAGACAGTGACCTGCAAGAAGGCCCACTTGGGCTTATAGAGATACGGTTTAACAATATCACCGATTACGATCTCTTTTCATCCAGATTAGGCCAGATTTGCTTGGATATACTACATGTAGGTTCTTTGGCCCATCTGGCGTTTGCCTGCTGCGTGAAAAGAGATCGCAGGCAGTGGTTTGCAAGTGTTTAGAGGAGGGCTGGCCCAACCCGCGGAGGTTATTGTTTGCAGGTTGGTGCCTTCCCTAGCTAGCTCATCCGCGGCGCAGTTTCCTGAGACGTCACAGTGGCCAGGAACCCATATTATGCTTAAGTTGCAATTTTCAGCTAGTTTGTTGAAGATTTCTCTGCACTTCAATGCCACTAGTGACGAGGTGTTACTGCATTGCAGGGATTTTATGGCAGCTTGGCTGTCAGAGAAAATTGAAATAGAACTGGTCACCTGCAGGTTAGCAAGATAGAGGGCTGCTTCCCTGATAGCTATGAGTTCAGCCTGAAAAACACTGCAGTGGTCGGGTAAGCGAAAGCTCTCGCTTAGAATGAGCTTCTCCGAGAATATTACGCTGCCGACTCTGTTGTTTAGTTTAGAGCCCTCTGTAAAAACGGAGATTTCGTCAGATCCCGGCTCCATGCCGTTTGCCCACTCGTTCCTCTCTGGGATTCTTGTGGAAAATTTGTTGTCTCAGCAAGGGGACGATGTTGTATGGTCCAATTTCAAGAAGGTTTCGGGGACCTGCTTCAGGATCCGGGTGTGACCAAACCTGCAGTCCCTCCATGGTACGATAGCGTTGAGCCTTGCCTCGTTGCAGGAGGTACAGTATCTACCATATAGATCAGTTGGGAGAAGGAATAATATGGTTTCAAGAGCTTTGGTGGGAGTGGAGGGAAGGACACCGCTGGTAAGCATTGCCGCCATCCTCTGCACTCTCATTACTTTGCTCTTGTTAGATTCGATATCGAGTGCCGTCAACCATACGGTGACGGCGTAGAAGAGTATGGGTCTCACCACTGCCGTGTAAATCCAATGGACTATGCATGGCTGGAGACCACACCTTTTACCGATTGCCGACTTACAAGCGTAGAGAGCCATTGTGGCTTTCCTGGATCGTTCCTCCACATTTCGCTTCCAGTCAAGCTTCCTGTCTAGAATAACTCCGAGATATTTAACCTCGGTAGAGAGTTTGATTTCCCTCCCATTTAGGGAAGGGAGGGTAAATTCCGGTATAATGCGTTTGCGGGTAAAAAGCACCATCTCAGTTTTTCACTGCTGATGCTGAGTCCGCATTACCTAGACCAAGTGTTTGTTAGATTAAAATCATTTTGCAAGAGTTCGCCAAGCACCGTAAGGCGTTTGCCGATAACTGTCAAGGCTATGTCGTCGGCATATGCAATGACTTGGCATCCGGTGGGCTGTAGTATAGAAAACAGAGCGTTCACCGTCAGGTTCCATAGTAGAGGAGAAAGAACGCCTCCCTGGGGGTTCCTCTGTTAGTATACCTTATTAACGATGAGCTGCCCAGCTCAGAGATAATGCTTCTCTTGCTCTGTGAATTAGATTATGGGATTTACATATCATCCCTTCTTTTTCATAATTTGTAGTAAAACAAAAAATGGTTTAAATCTTTTAGTATGAAAATAAAAATCCTTAGGTGTTAGTACCTATTTGTTTTCTTCGATTCTTTCCAGGAATGACCAGTCAACGTAAACCGCCAGAAGTACAACTTGACTCGTATGATCCTGATTCTTTCACATGATATGACCTAGAATTTGAATTAGAAATTGTAGACTTACACAAGAACATTCAAAGCAATTTATTCTTATTTTTCTGTTTATTTTTTTACTTTTATTCCAGTTTTTATTTTCAATTAAGCGTGTAAAAGATATTTTACGTTTGTTTGTATAGAGATAAGAAAATTTATATTTTTAATAAGAGATAATTAACAATTACCTACACTGTCATTGAGGTCATGTATGTGACATTAAAAAAATAGTAACGTAAACTTCATGTTTACATTCGACTGTATTATGAAATTATAGCTTATTTTAAATGGTACCCTGTAAGTACCCAAGAATATGACACGAACGGCAACAATTAATCCCGATGACTTACTTACATTGGTGGCACCCAACCGTTTAAACGATGAAAACCGCCCAAAAAGGCACGCCAATCGCTTCTTCCCTCTGCTAATTGGCGCCAATTGGTAACACCAAGAGAATTTGAGTCGCTTTCTACTTGGCCCTTTCAGCGGAGTGGGGAGCACCCTCTTCCTCTTTTTCCACAGGCTGGTTCCGATAAAAATACTATCTTAACCGCACCGTCATCTTTCATTCGCATAACATGGTTAGCCAGCATAGCCGCTAGATGTAAATCCGCTTGACTATGTAGATGTCTGCGTAAAGATCGTACAGTTTATCATTAAATCTTCTTCTGTGTACCGTAAATCTTTCCCAGAATTATTATTTCGAAAATTTCCATGCTTCTGGACCATATAGCACGACGGGTACGATAAATGATTTTTAGGGCCAAATTTCCGTTTCCTGAGAGAGGACTCTGCTTTTCAGAAATAAACTAAGCCTTTTATATTTCGATATTATGGCTGCCAGAAGTGGCGTGATTTCCAAGGCAGGAATGCGATGACTTTTTGCTTGATGACATCGGGTACTTCGTTTTGTCCTCATTCACAATCAAGCCCATCTTTACCGCTTCTTTTTCCAGTTCGGGGTAAGCAAAAATTACGTCGCGGTTGTTCAGTCCAATGACATCAATGTCTTCAGCATACGCCAGTAATTGCACGTTGTTATAGAAATTTTGTTCCGGAGCGGTTAAGCTCTGCAGCTTGTATTTTATTATCCAGCATGAAATTAAAGAAATCGCATGATAGAGGGTAACCTCGTTGTTGTTGTTGTTTTTGTTGTAGCGATAAGGTTGCTCCCCGAAGGCTTTGGGGAGTGTTATCGATGTGATGGTCCTTTGCCGGATACAGATCCCGTACGCTCCGGTACCACAGCACCATTAATGTGCTAGCCCGACCATCTCGGGAACGATTTATGTGGCCACATTAAACCTTCAGGCCATCCCCTCCCTCCCCACCCCACAAGTTCCATGAGGAGCTTGGGGTCGCCAGAGCCTCGTCTGTTAGTGAAACAGGATTCGCCGCGTATAGGTGGTTTGGAGAAGCTATATATTGCGCTGCCAACCTGAGCGGTTGCGCTACACACCCCTTGAATTTGGTATTTTAGTCGCCTCTTACGACAGGTATACCTACCGCGGGTATATTCTTAGCCCCTTACCCGCTGGGGGTAGGGTAACCCCGTCTGAAACATCGTTTAGTTTGGAACTATGCTGATGGTGTTGCTCAACGTCATTTTGTCCATCCATATACATAAGTTGTGCGGGGAAACCGATTTCAGCCCCTTTCTGTACTGTCGAAGGCGGCTTGAAAAACGACGAATAGGTGATGTGTGCCAATTTTTTGTTTTTTTGTGCGGGTATCTCGATCGTAGATTTACCAGGTTACAAGCCGCACTAAAAAGGTCCAATGGGCCGATTCTACGTGAAATTCATTCTCTCGCATAATAGGCTTGACATGATCTTATATGCGATTTTAAGAGGGCTTTCTCCGCGATATTTGGCGCATTTTGCATAAGCATATTGGTTGATTGTGGCGATGTTATTGGAATGCATAAGCTTGTGTTAAACGCATCTATATGACAAATGTCATTGTGTCGCTGCTTTTATTTACCAACGGCATAGTGACGCGTCGAAACTGCTAATATTCGCCCCAATATGGTGGTCAAGCCGATTTTCTTCTACGGAGGACCGATTTGGTGGAGCTAACTCAAAAAAGCTCTTACTGTCAAATAGATGGAAACCGTGCAACGAATGGCTGTGGTTTTAATCAACGTAGAACTTCGAAGAAGACCTACACTCCTATTGAATGCTGAATGTGTTTCCTGTTGGCTTTACTTTATTAACTTAATCGGGCCTTGAGATGAGAGCCATTAACTGGATCATTGTAGACACAGCAGCATTATCATTGGCTTGTTTACAAGCAGGAAAATAAAGATTTCTGGCTTTTGAATTAAGGGACCTCTTAAAAACGGTTGCGAAATAAATTAACACAAAATTTGAGGTTAGCGTCTGAGGTTTATCGACTTAGGCCCAAGTTTTCAGTGCGAGTGTGAACTTCGTTGGAAATGACGGCAGTTTGAGGCAGTTCTCGATGTCAGTCAAATTGAAGAAAAAATAAAAGTAACAGAGGGTTTGAGG
The DNA here is from genome assembly GCA_029619165.1 of Eurosta solidaginis. Classification (NCBI taxonomy): domain Eukaryota; kingdom Metazoa; phylum Arthropoda; class Insecta; order Diptera; family Tephritidae; genus Eurosta; species Eurosta solidaginis. Next base: position 14,577 of record JARSSU010025143.1, read on the forward strand.
GTTCATAATTTAACATGGCATAGCGTATGTAAAAATATTTATATATAAAAAAAGTAGAACAAAAAGAATCAGAAGTCAGTTTTTTGAATACTTTCCACAATTTCCTAGAAAGTTTATATTTTGATACAGTCTATTTTACAAACATATATATATAGCATTTGTCATAAGGAATACGTTAATGTGTTACCCATAAATGTTAATATGTAGTACATACACACATGTACGTTAGGGCGGGTCGATTTAAAAATCGCTCATTGCTCAGTGAAAATCCTATTCTAGGGATCAAAATAAGATACTTTGCCGAAGGAACCATACCTCTCAAACGAATTCTGATGTCCCCCCCTTTGGTTCGAACTTTTGGGTAGGGGCAATTTCAATTCTACCTGCTGTGTCTTGTGGTGGCTTAAAAAAACAACGCAAGCAATTTTACGATCTGCAATTGTGTCACAGTGATACCTTCATTTTTTAAAACGGTTGAATAAAAAACCCACACAACTATGTTTACGACATGCAAATGCATCACGCCTTGGTTTTAAAAGGGGGTTGTAAAAATAATTTTTTTTATTTCTTTCCTATTACTAAGTTAAATAAATTTTTTCATTTATATATTTTCTGACTAAATAAATTTCTAAAGAGAAAAATAAAATCCAAAAAGAAAAAAATAGGCATTTCAAAGTGGGATTTTTCAAAATTTGCCCTTACGACCCAAAGGGGGACATCAGAATTCGTTTTAGAGGTATGGTTCCTTCGGCAAAGTTTCTTATTTTGATCCCTAGAATATGATTTTCACGGAGCAATGAGCGATTTTTTTGCCTCCCCACAAATCGACCCGGCCTAATGTACATATAGTGTAAATGTGTATTATAAATAAATGGGCATATATTGTACGATATCTTTAATATCTTTATGTCTTCTGTGATATATCAAAACATTGTGACATTATCTAGCGTCCGTGGGCTTGAGGTGAATTTGTGTTGAGACTTTTAGTGGATTGCATGGATTTTTAACGTTGTGCCTTAATAAACGGCCACACTATGCCACATGATGCGCTTAACGGGTGCTACAGAAAGGAAGCCATAATGAACTGAAAGTTTTTGTTTTATGCCAAAAGGTATTAAGAATGTAGTGATTAGCTATCTGGTACTGCCTAGTGATTACAATTAGTGTTTCGAATTTGACAGTTGTTCACCCCTATTCTGCATTTCGACTTGGATTGGAATTTTTTCGATTTGGCAACTTTGGTATTCTGTGTTCCAATCTCTTTCGATCCAACTTCGAATCGTTCGATTTTGTGTATTCTGCATTTTGATCGTAGTTCCTTTTTATACTCAGTTGAGCAGAGCTCACAGAGTATATTAACTTTGATTGGATAAGGGTTGGTTGTACAGGTATAAAGGAATCGAGATAGATATAGACTTCCATATATCAAAATCATCAGGATCGAAAAAAATTTGATTGAGCCATGTCCGTCCGTCCGTCCGTCCGTCCGTCCGTCCGTCCGTCTGTCCGTTAACACGATAACTTGAGTAAATTTTGAGGTATCTTGATAAATTTTGGTACGTAGGTACCTGGGCCTCATCTCAGATCGCTATTTAAAATGAACGATATCGGACAATAACCACGCCCACTTTTTCGATATCGAAAATTTCGCAAAATAGAAAAAGTGCGATAATTTATTACCAAATACGGATAAGCGATGAAACTTGGTAGATGAGTCGAACTTATGACGCAGAACTGAAAACTAGGAAAATTTTGGACAATGGGCGTGGCACCGCCCACTTTTAAAAGAAGGTAATTTAGAAGTTTTGCAAGCTGTAACTTGGCAGTCGTTGAAGATATCATAATGAAATTTGGCAGGAACGTTACTTATATTACTATATGTCTGCTTAATAAAAATTAGCAAAATCGGAGAACGACCACGCCCACTTTTTAAAAAAAATTTTTTTTTAATTCAAATTTTAAAAGAAAAGTTAATATCTTTACAGTATATAAGTAAATTATGTCAACATTCAACTCCAGTAATGATATGGCGCAACAAAATACAAAAATAAAAGAAAATTTCAAAATGGGCGTGGCTCCGCCCTTTTTCATTTAATTTGTCTAGGATACTTTTAATGCCATAAGTCGAACAAAAATTTACCAATCCTTGTGAAATTTGGTAGAGGCTTAGATTCTAGGACGATAACTGTTTTCTGTGAAAAAGGGCGAAATCGGTTGAAGCCACGCCCAGTTTTTATACACAGTCGACCGTCTGTCCTTCCGCTCGGCCGTCACGATAACTTGAGCAAAAATCGATATATCTTTACTAAACTCAGTTCACGTACTTATCTGAACTCACTTTGTATTGGTGTAAAAAATGGCCGGAATCCGACTAAGACCACGCCCACTTTTTCGATATCGAAAATTACGAAAAATGAAAAAAATGCCATAATTATACACCAAATACGAAAAAAGGGATGAAACATGGTAATTGTATTGGTCTATTGACGCAAAATATAACTTTAGAAAAAAACTTGGTAAAATGGCTGTGACACCTACCATATTAAGTAGAAGATAATGAAAAAGTTTTGCAGCGCGAAATCAAAAGCCCTTGGAATCTTGGAAGGAATACAATATTACATATATAAATAAATTAGCGGTACCCAACAGATGATGTTCTGGATCACCCTGGTCCCCATTTTGGTCGATATCTCGAAAACACCTTCACATATACAACTATGGGCCACTCCCTTTTAAAACCCTCATTAACACCTTTCTTTTGATACCCATATAGTACAAACAAATTATAGAGTCACCTTTATGGCGATATCTCGAAAAGGCGTTCACATATAGAACTAAGGCCCACTCCTTTTTAAAATACTCATTAACACTTTTCATTTGATACCCATATCGTACAAAAAATTCTAGAGTCACCCCTGGTCCACTTTTATGGCGATGTCTCGAAAAGGCATCCACCTATAGAACTAAGGCCCACTCCCTTTTAAAATACTCATTAACACCTTTCATTTGATACCCATATAGTACAAACAAATTCTAGAGTCACCCCTGCTCCGTCTTTATGGCGATATCTCGAAAAGGCGTCCATCTATAGAATTTAGGCCCACGCCCTTTTAAAATACTCATTAATACCTTTCATTTGATACCCATATCGTACAAAACAACTTCTAGAGGCAGGCCTGGTCCACCTTTATGGCGATATCCCTAAATGGCGTCCATCTATAGAACTATGGCCCACTTCCTCTTAAAATACTCTTTAATACCTTCCATTTGATACACATGTCATACAAACACATTCCAGGGTTACCCTAGGTTCTTTTTACAACATGGTGATTTTCCCTTACTTTGTCTCCACAGCTCTCAACTGAGTATGTAATGTTCGGTTACACCCGAACTTAGCCTTCCTTACTTGTTTTCTTTCTTTTTTTTTATCTTTATCTTTGACACTGTTGACTCTCCCATTCCTACATTATAATCCGCCACTATTCCATGCTGGTAACTGCCTTCTGTAAAAAATCTCAAAGCAGCTACTACAATATTAAGGGCAGATGTCGATGAAGTCCTTGGACGAATTTGCCTCGCAAAAGTATCTAACAGATACTTGAAAGCATCCTTCTTAAGTCTAGAGTTTTTTTTGAACCTAAATAAGAATATAAGTCTTTAAACCTTACCACTTTTAAGTTCAATTTCTTACAATTCGTCACTCATCTCAAATGGATTACACAAATTGCGCAAAATTTGCCTTTCCATTCTCGCCTGGCCATTTTCGTATGCGTTGCTTTCCAACTCGACAAATAATGCCGCGGCTATTGATTCCATTATAATAGACAGCTATAATTTGTGTCTGTTCGTTGGGTCCAGTTATAAGCCAAAGCAAGCTGCCGGAGTAGAGGAAGGCGAAGCGAAAACGTAAACAATCCTTGCGGAAAGAATAAATAAATCTCGATAAAGTATTTTAGGCCAGTGCAATGAAATTAGCATCCATAAAATTCAGAAAATGTCAACTATATTCGTGCAGAAATCCTTTTTAACAAAACTTGGTGGCCACGGCAGGGAATTGGCCAAAAGAACGACAAAAACACACTTAAAATTATGAAAGCACTTCACTCAAAAAAATATAACACTGCGGCAATATATTCTATAGCTTTTTTATGTACAAAATGGCGTGGATAATAAAATATAAACGTTTTTCAGAGTTTTTTACAAATTTTCTTTAATTTATTTTGTTCCAATGTTCACACATTCCGTACAAACAGCTGATTTCAAAAAATCATTTGCTGTTCCTCTTCTTGTTACAATTCCCTCGTAAAGCTGCAGACATTGGTGCTTTATCGGTAACCATATCGGTAACCTTATAACAGCTGATTCGACCAACCTTATGGGAATCAATGCAATCGATTATTGGTGCCGCTAAGGTCGTAACCGTATCGTAGCCAACCAATTGGTTTTTGGTTTACCGTCGTAACGATAAACAGCTGATTACGTTAGGGATACGACTACAGCGATACGACATACGGCACCAATGACTCCCGCTTAATGCAGAATACCCAACTTCGATTAAAGCGGAGCGTAGAACGGGAACGTAATCGAAATGCAGAATAGGGGTGGTTAATTTTATGTCGCCGTTAGGTCCGGTTTTTCGGTGCTAGTTTAAATTCCAATTAAAGTTGGATAGAGTTTAACCCTGCCACTTCGGTCGCTGAAGCTGAAATGAGCAATAAAATTTTATGTTATCGAACAAAGTGGAAAGGCTAAACTCTAGCCAACTTAAGTTGGAGTTTAAACTCGCACAGAAAAACCGGGCCTTAATAGTTTCAAATCTTTCCATTTTTAAAGCGGTTAAGGCTCATTTGCAGAACGGAAATTAACCTTTTAACTTAGAGTTAACCTGCCATCAGGGGTTTAAGCTCATACATTTTTAAATATATCAATAAATGAAACAAGTTCGTAGCTTGACATTGTTGCCGGTGGACTAAGAAAATGTCAGTACTACTGTACATATACGTCGGCGGCATCACGCTACAGACTGCCAAAGAGTAAACAATTTTGAACATGATGACTTTCGATGCTGGCCTACATTTTGGTGAACATACATCCGCAATCGCAGCCAAGATAATGAATAAAAAAAAATAAAATATAAGGCGCGATAACCTCTGAAGAGATCCAAGGCCGAGCTTCTCTTCCAATTTGCGTCGTGCTCCTCTTGATTATCCCTACAAATTGGCCGGACGGGACCTACATGATTTTATTCCGACTCCGAACGGCATCTGCAAGGCAGATGAGTTTTCACTAAGAGCTTTTCATGGCAGAAATACACCGGAGCGCTTGCCAAACACTGCCGAGGGGCGACCCCGCTTAGACAAATTTTCTTCTAATTGAAAAACTTTCTTTCTAAAAGTTTTGCCAAGATAATGAGCCGTTACCAAATCGTCAAAACCTCGGTGGCAGCACTTGAGGCAAAAAAGGAGAAACGCTGCCAACTACTTAAAAAGCATTAAGCCATCCGCTCAGGTTCTACGCGTCTCTGGTATAGTCGTGGTATGGTACACGAAGTTTCCTTATGTCAGCTCATTTACACAATGAGTTGGAAATACTCCCAATAAGTAAGATAGATGAAATGCGGCATAAGCTGTTTTGCTCAATTTTCATCAGATTGATCCGGTCCCGCCTCCCAGGAACATAAGCGGACATTTACGGCGCATAAGAATTCATCCGCTTGATACAAAATAAAGAGGTCATCTGCTTCATTCATACAAGAAAGTCTTATGACGTTTTATACCCGATGAACCCCGTTCTCAGAGTCCAATACTTAAAACCGTCCTTGAAACCAGAAGTGGAATAAAATGCGTTTAATTCAACCCACTCCTGAGCAAATTCGAATCTTCATGATAACAACAAAATTAAATTTTATAGCAGGAGGCCCCTTGCTGATACTCCTCAAGGTATTTAGTTTGAGCGTATATATAAAAATTATTAGAGAAATGTCAATAAGTAATAGTAAAAGAAAAATTTTCGACACTGGAGTTGACGAAGTATACATACCTGGAAGTTTAGTTTAGAAACAAAATATTTAGGATGAAACGCTTAAAATTAGGGAATACCGACATCGGCGCTTATTCAAAGCATATACAATAAAAAAGCGCGGCAGTTTTGCAGTAACATTAAAACACGTTCAAAAAATTTACATTGTTATAATTTTGAAGACTATAGAGAAGCGTCCATGAGAACCAAACCGTCGACTCCCATACAATAATGAGAAATTTTAAAATATGAATATTTGTTCCAAACTTGCCTTGATAAATATAAATATTTGTCCTGCGGCTCATAATTTTTATCATTTCGGAGATAATTTTTCTGATTCTTACAATTTCCACATATTTTTGACTGATTTCGTATTCTTAAATTCGGTATTGGATAATATTGAAGAGGTAGCTAGCTTTGTTTGCGTAAATATGTATACCCCGCAAATATTCTGGGAAAACTGAAAAGTATGAGCCTCGGAAATGTGATGTGATCTACAAACCTTTTATAACTCTAGTTTGAGGAAACTATGAGCAAACGAAAACATATTTAAAGTAAATAAATTATTGTGAATGCGTCGAAAACTCAGGGCGTTCAGGATTTCGTGTATTTGACGTTGGAAACATTGCTATAGCAAACAAAAGCTATGCATCGTGAACAACTTTTTTCCTATTCAATTTTTTCTTTGCATATTTTGTTTTGTTTCGACAGTTGTTGATTTTTATTCAGTATTGAAAAATAAACTACGATTTTTGATTTTGCATTTTGGCCATGACGTAGCAAATGCTTAGCCGTGTATTTTGATAGTGTGTTGTAAAAAATATGCCAAACAAATTTGCAATGCAATGATACTATACCATTTGCACAAAATACTGAAATCCCTTATTAAATTTTACGAATTGTATAGATGAACAAACAAGTAAATCCTAGAAAATTATCGAAATGATTAAGCTAGGCAGCTTCGGATTAAAATTTCAACATTTTTCTGTGACGGTTCATTCTAAATAAAAATTTATTTCATGTATATCATGGATGAGTTAGCCTTTTTCTTTTCTTTGGATAATTTCTTTAGAGTTCTTTCGTTGAAATATTCGTGGAGACTACAAGCATCAGCGCAAAGCTTGAAAATATTTCTTGACTGCAGTTATTTTACAAATTTACCATGCTGATTTTAATTGTTGCCCAACCTCCAACTTCTCCTGAATTTCGACCACGTGATGAATCAATTTGTACTCATTTCGGACAAAATTTTACTCCAAATTTACAAAAACATCCACAAAAAAAGAAAATAAAGAAATATTCTGGATATTTCCCTGGTATTAACCCATATAAATGGTTCGGGAAGTAGGGAAACGTTTTGCAATTTGTAGAATTATGCTTAGCCTTTGTACAAAACTTCTTTTTTCTTAGCTAATTTAGTAGATACATACGTTTACAATTTGTCATGATTGTGATACTGTACAGTGAAGACAATTTGTTTGCAAATGGTACACGTACTCTACAAAAGTCGAATACAAGTATTTGTTGGTATTTTTTTTCGATCCAAAATGCTGTTTGTTTTTCTTCGAAATAAATGCGAACTGTTTGCTATGCGAAGAAAAACAATTCGTAGAATCAAACAGCATATTATTATTAAGTTTTTTTTGTATCAAAATTTAACTAATGACAGTCTGTTTGCGTAGGTGTTTCATTTCCTCAAAATACATACAAATTTATTAGCTTAGCATATATGCGGCACTAAATTTTCGATCTCGCAATCTCGCTATATAAATTAAAAGCATAAAAGTCGTACTAGTACATACGTGTCGCAGTGATATGTTTGTGTGAATACGCAACAAATCAGCGCTGGCCTTATAACTACTACTCTACTATACTCCCTATATTCAGCACCATTCTCTAATATGAGTATACAAAACAATTTTACTTACGTTTATTCTTCATTGTTCATTGCTAATTTAAAAGAGCAAATATTTTTTGAACACAGCCAAATAATTAGGGCTGATTTTAGGAACACCTAAGCAAATTCACAAATATAATACTTTCAATGCATACATATATATACAGTTTGTATCTATATATATAACTTTAAACATTGTCAAAACAAAAAAATTTTTCGTGCCGATCTCTTTATTCCAAAAATCGCTCTGCTTACTGGCGCCAATTCGAAGCACCAAGCATTTTAATTTGATTTCCACGTGGTCTTTCCAGCGGAGGAGGCCGCTCTCTTCCTCTGCTTCCGTAGGCGGGGTAGGATAAAAATGATTTCTTAGCCGGAGCATCATCTTTCATTCGCATAACATAACCCAGCCGCTGGGCTTTAATTCGCTGGACTATGTTTACATCTGCGTAAAGGCACAATTAAACTTCCTTAACCCTAACGCCATAGTCGTAACCATTGCCATATCCATATCCATCTCCAATGTGATCGATTAATGGTGCCTTAACCTAAAAAACGTGAAAATTTCATAAAAATGAAGAAAACGCAAAAAATTACAAACCTTTTCCACAAAAAATAAGTCTATTAGTCATAACGTATTCAAAACAATGAATAAAATCTACAAAAAGTTACTAAATTCACCAACTCAAATATTTTTAGGTTATGGATATGGCGAGAAAACAAAAACCAATTGGTTGGCTATGGTATGGTTATGGCGTTAGCGTTATGGTATGGCACCATTAATCGATTACATTGATTTCCATAAGGTAGGTTCGATCAGCTGTTTTATCTGGTTATGGTTTTATGGTTATAAGTCACCATTAATTGGCCTTTAAAGTTTGCACCGCTCAACATTAAATCTTCCTCGATACCCACCGTCGCCAATGTGTAGAGGTCCGTTGATCTTTCGAAGAACTTTTATGTCTAACACTACCAGCGCCGTTTCATCAGATGTTGTCGGTTGTGGGTTATGGGAACGATGAGTGACTTGAAGACCAAGATTTTCGTTCGCCGAGAGAGCACTTTTCTTTTTTATTGTCTACTTATTTCAGATTAGCAATTATTGGCAAGATTGATTCTTCGCTGGATTTCTGCTCTCTTATATTCTTAACATTTAGTACCTGGGCGACCGAGCTTTTTTGCTCAGCAACGTTTCGTTGTGCTGAGAAATCTTTCTAATAGTAATCTGTGAGAAATTGAAATTATTCATTTAAAAGAAAATTATTTAAAATTAAGTCGAATCATGTGTAAAATTTTTTACGAAGATTTTTAACTTTAATGTTCTCCTTTATAGCTTTAATAGAATATGAGTAAGTAGAGTACTATTTCGTCTAACTACCCCAACCCTAAATGGCAACCCTACTCAAAAAGTCCCTATTGTAATGCGGAGTGAAATACCTTTCATTTGATACCCATTTCGGCATATCTCATGCAATTTTTTTTTAAATTTCAAATAGGTGGCAACCCTAAATGGCAACTCTACTCAAAAATTTCCCTATTGTAATGCGGAGTGAAATACCTTTCGTTTGATACCCATATCGGCATATCTCATGCAATCTTTTTTTGATTTCGAATAGCTGGCAACCCTAACCAAAAATGGCCCTATTGTAATGCGGAGTGAAATACCTTTCGTTTGATACCCATATCGGCATATCTCATGCAATTTTTTTTAAATTTCGAATAGCTTGTGTAACATTCTGAGTGGCAACACCTAGGTAGAAAGTCTTAGAAGGTGATACATTATCTCTGTGCCTAATTTTATTTAAATCGGTTGAGCCGTTCCCGAGATCGTTTGGCTATACAAACAAACAAGAATTGCTCGTTTAAAGTTCACACGTATCAAGGCTCAATGACAATGCATTAATGTGATGGTGCGGTGACATTAGGTCAACGGCCATAAGGTCAGTTGGCCTTATTACCACTTTGAATGGCCATTAGTTTGGTTGAAACTTTGCACACGTATCAAGGCTCATGACAATGCATTAATGTGATGGTGCGGTGACATAAGGTCAACGGCCATAAGGTCAATTGGCTTTATTACCACTTTGAATGGCCATAAGTTTGATTGAAATTTTGCACACGTATCAAGGGTCGATGACAATGCATTAATGTGATGTGTGGTGACGTATCAAGGCTCAACGACAATGCATTATGTGATGGTGCGTGACATAAGGTCAACGGCCATAAGGTCAATTGGCCTTATTACCACTTTGAATGGCCATAAGTTTGATTGAAACTTTGCACACGTATCAAGGCTCAATGACAATGCATTAATGTGATGGTGCGGTGACATAAGGTCAACGGCCATAAGGTCAATTGGCCTTATTACCACTTTGAATGGCCATAAGTTTGATTGAAACTTTGCACACGTATCAAGGGCTCGTTGACAATGTATTAGTGTGATGGTGTGGTGACATAAGGTCAACGGCCATAAGTTCAATTGGCCTTATTACCACTTTGAATGGCCATAAGTTTGATTGAAACTTTGCACACGCATCAAGGCTCGATGACAATGCAATAATGTGATGGTGGGGTGACATAAGGTTAACGGACATAAGGTCAATTGAACTTATGACCACTCCAAATGACCATAGATTTGAAACCTTGCACATAATGCGAAAAAACGCATTCCTTTATTAATGATAGAAGTGGATGCATGGCACATCTACGAAAGAGCATACTGGAGCCCTTTTAACACGCTTTTATTAGCTTGGCTGTATCTATCTATGTATCTATGTATCCATGTATGTATGTAACGGAATCTGGAGTGGAGCCGAGAGCCCCGGTAATGCAGAGCTCCGAATTCCGTTGCACCTTTTGAAGCATTTTAAGATAGGTACTTTTAGCTAGTGCAGGCCACCGGACCAAGGCACCATAAAGAAGAATCGGGCGCACAATGGCTGTGTAAATCCAGTAGGTCACCTTAGGGGAGAATCCCCAGGAGGTGCCAATTGCCCTCTTGCAGGTGACAGCTCTGCTGCTGCCTTCTTGGATCGCTCCACTATATGGCCACTCCATAATAGCTTCCTATCCAGAATGACTCCCAAATACTTGGCTTGATCGCTAAACGCTAAGAACGTACCCCCAATTCTTGGCGGTGTAAGATTTGGTACTTTGTACTCTCCTCGTGAAGAGAAGCAAGCTCGGTTTTATCCGGGTTGACTTCCAAACCTGTGGCGGGTTGTACTCCTGGAGCAGCTCCAGGATGTCAGCTGGGTCCGTTGGCGTCACTGGAACCCAGGCTCTAGCCCTTGGTCGTGAGGGGATATCACGCGCCTCCACTACCTTGAGGCGCGCGCCCGGATATACCACCCCTATCAGCGTGACGGCGGCCCTATAGAGTTTACCGACCGGGCGTCGTCACAGGCAATTAGCTTGACATTGCCCTGGAACCACCAGGGTTGTTTTTCTAACCTTAACGGCCACCGTAGCGAGCGCGGCCTCGATCTACTTCCACTGTTGTTTCGGGATCCTGCCATCTTCGCTGCTCTCGTCTATAATGCCAATGATCTGCCGACCCTTGGCAATTTCGGCGAAAGACCGCGTCCAGCCTCCCTGCGTCTGGCCCTTTTCGGTGCCGTGGGGTTGGATTCATCCATGGACCGCTGGCGTTTCGAGGTTTCATCACTCTCGACTAAAACTTTTAAAATTACTTGAACTAAAAAATTAAAAATAAATAATAGTTTACAAAAACTAAAAAAAACACGCTTTTATAGCTAACCGAACTAAAAAATAGAAAATAATTTTCAATTAAAAAGAGTTTATATAACAGTAGTAGAAGGTCAAACAATCGTTTATAGTTAATCACCTCAAAATAAAATTATAATAAAATTTAAGTTATTAACAGAATAATTTAATTCACAGTAAAAAGCGTGGGGTGCTTGATATTGAATGTTACAATCATTCTATTGGCAACTATCTGAGAGGAAAGATATGAAATGTAGTCAAATGCACCCCACGCTTTTTACTCTGAATTAAATTATTCTGTTATAACTAAAATTTATTATAATTTTATTTTGAGGTGATTACTATAACGGCCACCTTGGTTGGAATGTATAACATATATCTCCCAAACAACCGATCGTTCAGATAAGAACGATTTAGATCTTTCCTGCCGCAATTAGAAAGTATAATGTGAAACTCGTGATATTATTCTAATATATCATAGAAGATATCCCTGAAGAAATCACTTTGATCGTAGCTATATATAGTTTTATATCCGTACACCGATCGTTCAGATTAGAAAGTTTTTTACTCAATTTCGCCATCAATTTCCAATATAAAAACGTTTCAACTTGGTGATATTTAGTTCTAAACTAGATCGTAGACGATTTTCTGAAAAATCCTTTGATCGGAGCTATATATAGTAGATCGCCCATACAACCGATCGTTCAGATAGAAAGATTTTTGGCAATTTCTCCCTTAGTTTCCAATATACAAACGTGAAACTTGGTGATATATATTCTAATATATCATAGAAAATTCCTGTAAAAATAATTTCGATTGGAGCTATATATAATATATATACCATACAACGGATCGTTCAGATAAAGGTGTTTTCTGCATTTTTATACTTTTCATGATATAGGAAATTGGGATCATTTAACTTGGTCTCGATGTTTGTCAATAGAATTTTACTTTATAAATTGAATTATATATATCAAATTGGAAAACACTAAATTTTTTTAAAATGGGTGTGGCACGCTTTTTGGCTAAGCAATTTCCTATGTTTCGGAGCCTAACTCGAAGAACAGTCACAGATCTCTAATAAAATTGGGTACAACACATATTTTCTTATAGCAGTAAAACTTTCTAGTAAGAATGGACTGGTATCGGTTAAAGACCACGGGAACTTAGATATAAAAAATTAAAAGTCGTAGACTAGAATAATAAGCTATAACTGCAAAAAATAATTTTGAATCCATGATATTTCACTTATCAAGTTTTATTGTTAGAAGAAATGGGGAGACTTTTTTTTTAAAACGGGCGGATCCCGTGTCATGTAGAAAGTAATTTATCTGAAAATTAAATGTACAATTGAAGCCATCGCCCTGAGTATATAATGTTTCGGTTACACCCGAACTTAGACACCTTTACTTGTTTTAAATATATTATTTAATTTATTAAATTAGGTTCTTTGGCGTTTTTGTTTTCTAAAATTAATGTCACCCTGTTTTTCTCAGCTCTCTGTTGTTGTTGTTGTTGTAGCGATAAGGACACTCCCTAAGGCCTTGTCTTTCGATAGAACGACTATTTTCAAAGTGTGTTAAAGTGGTCTGTAACTTTGTTCGCCTGAAATTTTGCAGTTTGTGTTCTTTTCTGAGCTGTAACCACCAAATTCGTTACGGCATCAATATTACTTTTCTAGGAGGTATTCTTGAGTTTAGGTGATAGAATAGCAACTAAAATAAATACTAGCCAAGCAACAACATGAAATAATAAAATATGTTAAAAAAGCTAAAAAACGCGCTTTTAAAGATTTAGTTTTTAGTATCTACAATCCTCTTAGATATTTGATGTTGATAGCAACCGTTAGCACAGAGGTTCGTGTCTCCGCTATCAACGCAACTCGTTTTGTAGCAAAGTTATTTAACCACTCGCCAGTCTTTAATAATTGCCGCTAGATGGATCTGACTCTCCTTTGACGAGCCTAGCCTAGAGAGTTATAAAAAGTCCCTTTCAATCAAGCGGACAATAGGGGGGGGGCTGTATATTGATTTTGGTCCGTTACTGTATAGGAACAATTGTAATATATATATATATTTTTTTTTTTCATCACTAAACAAATCGAATTTGCAAAATTATTACCTTTCAACACTAGGTGTCCCGTACATGTATGGGGTACATTTATTTTGGAGATACGCTATCGCAAGAGGTATAAAATTTGCGTAATTGAGTTACAAATCACGGAAAATTAAAAAAAAAAACTAGAATTCCCGGCCATCTTGATGGATCTACGAATTTTTGAAGCTTTGTTATTTTACATTTTTAACAAACCCAAAAGTTTTTTAGCTGAAAAAATGTCATAATCAAAATATATTTTATTATGAGATCATCCGTTCTAGTTCAAAGAAAATAAATTAACAAAAAAAAAATTGTATTCGATTACTTTAAAAAAATGAGAGCTTTAACATATTTTCTTTCGAAATTTGGTTTCTGCTCGGGATTGCAATCTGGTTCTAATAAAACCATCTCTAGAAATAGCACCAGTTACAATTTGAGAAGCTTCTGTTACCAGATAACATATCTGTCTACATTTTGCGTATGACAAAGAGGTCAGGTAATTCCAATATCTTTTTTTTCACCATGATTTTGAGGTTCTCATTGAGAAATTTCGAAGAACAGGCTGACAGGACCCTCGTTCCACAAAATAATTTCCCGTGTAATCTCATCAATAATAATCAAATAACATGCCAACAAGTATGTTTTCTGATCTACAAACCAGGTTTTAGATTTACCAGTAAAAAATCGCGAGTACATAATTGTTGAAATGTGTTTGGCTCCATTTTTAAAATACTCCCTTTGCCAGATTAGGAACCACATCGGGGCGTATACCTTTAACCACATAGGTAACTAGCATTTTCAAGATTTCTGATGTATTAAGGTACTTTATGTAAAGTCTGAGAATACGATTTTGCGGACGTAAGCCATCTCGAATGCGAATTTTTCCAGTTGACGGCTTGCCAGCTCAGGAGTGTAGGAACCAATTGTAACAGCTTCGACATATTTCATAAAGATATTTTTGATCTGTACTTTGATCGTAAACTATATTTTTTGGCAATTCAGGCAAATTACGGGCAACTGCACAAAAAAAAACAATTATTTTATTTTCACAGTCCAGCTAATTGTTGACCAATAACTCCGGAATATGCTCTAGGCAGA
>JARSSU010025144.1:0-17821 GCA_029619165.1 Eurosta solidaginis
TTTTAATACACTTCTTCCAATATTTTTTCATTTTTGGAAATGTTGATACCAAAACTATAAAAATATGATTTTCAAAATAATTTATATAAAAAAAAACAAAAAGTTATATAATAACTTAAAGTAGTTAGAGATAACCCTATATTTACTCCCCCTTCCAGGGATGAATTGTTTTGTGTTTTGTGAAACGGAGAAAAAAAAAAAAAATTATTTTAATTTTTTAAAAATATTAATTTACAATTGTAGATTAATTAACTGGTAAAAGAATTGGTGTTTGTTTGTAGTTAGTTGTTTTTTTGAAAAAAAAAAAAAAACATTTGAATTGTGTCTTAATTGCGTTAAAGGTTTATGTTAGTATTGATGTGTAAGTACCCAATCTTTTGATGAATTGATGTACTTGATAACTGATTTTTAGAATATTTTATGTATATTAATATTTGGTTGTATTATTTCTATGTTGTTTGAGAAATATTGTTATTTATCGTGATGTGATTGAAGAACCTGGGATGAGGTTGAATAATAGTATATTGCAACTTTGTGGGCACAATTACTCAAAAATTAAAACTTGTGTTATGCAGAATATATGTTCAATATATAATTGTACTCTGCATAATGTATGTCCAAGTTGTTGATGAGTGAAAAGTTGATTCCTTTAATTGATTGAGGGTGAAATTGTCATTGATTTATATTATGTTAGTGAGCATAAATTGAGTTTTTTATATGATTTTAATTTCAATATGAAAGAATTGATATACATACATATGTCAATAAAAATTATTTTAAGAAATCTTCTGAGATTTTTTTAAATTGATTATAGTAATTAGTTTGATTTAAAAAGTTTTAAGTTGTTTGTTATTTTTAATTGAAAATGAGATTGGTAAAATATGAATTTGAGTTTATATGTCTGTTGCTGTACATTTACTTACATGTGTTAATGATATATATTTTTGAACCTTTTAAACTGGGGGAAAAGTATATATAATTAAAATATATTTAATGTAATTATAAATTAGAACAATCTAATTAAACTAAGTAAACTATTTTATTATTTTATAATTTCACGATTTTGTGAATTGTAATATTTTTAAATAAATTTTTATCTAAAGGTTTATAGAATCCATAAAAAAAAATATTTTTTGTAGATGATAAATTCATAAAAAGAAAATGGTTTGACTAGTAGTGAAATTGTTAATCTTTCATTGGTTTATTTTAAAAATTGCACCGTTTTATACTTTAATCACTGATGTCAATCTTAAATTGTGTTTATATGTATGTAAAATTGCTCTTTGATATTGAATGAAATATGTTGTTGTTTGTTTTAGTGATTGTAGTTAACGTTAACTCTTCATTCGAATTGCGTTTTTGAAATATTCTTCTTGTTAATTCAATATAAACAATGCGTTGAATGATTAAAAATTATAGTGGTTTGGCTAATTGTTAAAGGCATTTTTATAACTGGATTTTTGGTAAGACGTAACTTTCTGCGTTATTAATATTTGTTTGTTTTCCTTTAATTTCTTTCTTTTGATTTTGGTGCTTGATATAAATTATTTTACTATATGAATTTCCAGATTTTGTACAGGATCGTTGGTGGGGATCGCGGTCATAGTCGGATTTCGGCCATTTTTTATGCCAAAATAAAGTGAGTTCAGATAAGTACGTGAACTAAGTTTAGTAAAGATATATCGATTTTTCCTCAAGTTATCGTGTTAACGGCCGAGAGGAAGGACAGACGGTCGACTGTGTATAAAAACTGGGCGTGGCTGCAACCGATTTCGCCCATTTTCACAGCAAACAGTTATCGTCATAGAATCTATGCTCCTATCAAATTTCACAAGTATTGGTTAATTTGTGTTCGACTTAAGGCATTACACGTATTCTAGACAAATTAAATGAAAAGGCGGAGCCACGCCCATTTTGAAATTTTCTTTTAATTTTTGTATTTTGTTGCACCATATATTACGGAGTTGAATGTAGACATAAATTACTTATATACTGTAAAGATAATCATTTTTTGTTAAAATTTGACTTAAAAAAATTTTTTTTTAAGTGGGCGTGTTCTTTATCGGATTTTGCTAATTTTTATTTAGCACATATACAGTAATAGTAGTAACGCTCTGCCAAATTTCATTCTGTTATCTTTTACGACTGCAAATTTACGGCTTGCAAAACTTTAAAATTACCTTCTTTCAAAAGTGTGCGGTGCCACGCCCATTGTCCAAACTTTACTAATTTTCTATTCTACGTCATAAGGTCAACCCACCTACCAAGCTTCATCGCTATTACCCTTGGTAATGAATTATCGCACTTTTTGGATTTTTCGAAATTTTCGATATCGAAAAAGTGGGCGTGGTTATAGTCCGATTTTCGTTCATTTTAAATAGCGATCTGAGATGAGTACCCACGAACCTATATACCAAATTTCATCAGGATACCTCAAAATTTACGCTATGTTTCGACGGATGGACGGCGACGGACAGCTAAATTTCTTTTTTTCGCCCAGAGCATTTTGATATATAGAAGTCTATATCTATCTTGTAACGGCGTACGGCGATGCACTATAGCTCCAATTTACCCCTCAATTTTCCTAACAAAAATATATTTGCGTGTTACCATGTTTCAAAAAAAAATGTTTTCTCCAAAAAACCGAAGTTTGGCGGATTTCTCCTTATATTTGATAGAATATTTAACGATTTGGATATGTTTGCTAAGGGCTGGCGAGTGTGACATTCGGAAATTTTAGTACACGGCTTGACACCCCGTCAAAACGGCTTTCCGGCTAATGTGACATTCGTCTCCGTCCCGTTAAAACCTTGGCAGTCCTTGGGGTACGTTCGAAGTCCGTCACCATTAAGTTGGTGGTGCAGGTTCGATTGAGATTCTCCCAGTTAACGCTGATCTGGCTCTGAACGCAGTTCTCATACGGAACTGCGTCAACCTTCTCGTGTCCTCCCTGCCTTCGCATAGATAACCACGGGATCATTCAAGGTGACTGTACATCCGGACTAAGATAGCGGCCCCAAGTGTGGACCAAATCACATAAATGAGTTACCAAAATAAAAATAACAAGTAAGAACGGGACTGTCTTCGGCTGTGCCGAAGACTTCATACCTTTCATGAATGGGGCTGAACAATAATCTTATCCCGTTCGTAATCTCCGAATAATCGGATGTATAAGATAAGAAATATATAGTGAACAGATCTACATACCTTAACGATTTTTAAGATAAATATAAAATAAAAAACAGGTAGGTACTTTGTGTGAGGATGCAAAGTTTCAGGTTTTTTGTGGTCTGCGTGTAAAAACTATGACTACGAATCACGTATTTCAAAAATATATGACGAAAACGTAACTATTTGATGAAATTTGATGAATTTTGAAGATTCTAGCCGTAAAAAAGGGGTCAAAATGACAGTTTATATGAAGTATATAATATATATACGACCGATCTCTATGATTTTTTCAGACAACAATATATGCTATATACGTAAGCATTTTGTGAAATTTGAAGCTTCTAACTGTTAAAACGGGGCAGAAATTGCGCAAAGTTTCTTATCTGAACAATCGGTTGTATGAGATATATACTATGTGTACCACCGATCTCAATGATTTTTTCAGACATCAATATATGCTATACACGTAAGCAGTTGGTGAAATTTGAAGCTTCTAGCTGTTAAAATGGGGCCGAAATCGTAAAAAAAATATATATATACTATATATATATACTATATATACCATCATATATATATTATATATATCACCGATCTCTATGATTTTTTGACACAACAATACATACTATATACGTAAGCAATCGGTGAAATTTGAAGCTTATAACTGTTAAAATGGGGAAGAAATTGCGCAAAGTTTCTTATCTGAACAATCGGTTGTATGGGATATATACTATATATACCACCGGTATCTATGATTTTCTCAGACAACAATATATGCTATACACGTAAGCATTTGGTGAAATTTGAACATATCTAAACGATTTTTAAGATAAATATAAAATAAAAAATAGGTAGGTAATCTGTGTGAGGATGCAAAGCTTCACGTTTTTTGTGGTCTGCATGTAAAAAACTATGGCTACGAATCACGTATTTCAAAAATATATGACGTAAACGTAACTATTTGATGAAATTTGATGAATCTTGAAGCTTCTAGCCGTAAAAAAGGGGTCAATATGACAGTTTATATGAAGTATATAATATATATACCACCGATCTCTATGATTTTTTCAGACAACAATATATGCTATATACGAAAGCATTTTGTGAAATTTGAAGCTTCTAACTGTTAAAACGGGGCAGAAATTGCGCAAAGTTTCTTATCTGAACAATCGGTTGTATGAGATATATACTATTTATACCACCGATCTCAATGATTTTTTCAGACATCAATATATGCTATACACGTAAGCAGTTGGTGAAATTTGAAGCTTCTAGCTGTTAAAATGGGGTAGAAATTGCGAAAAGTTTCTTATCTGAACAATCGGTTGTATGAGATATATACTATATATACAACCGATCTCTATGATTTTTTCAGACAACAATATATGCTATATACGTAAGCAATCAGTGAAATTTGAAGCTTATAGCTGTTAAAATGGGGTAGAAATTGCGAAAAGTTTCTTATCTGAACAATCGGTTGTATGAGATATATACTATATATACAACCGATCTCTATGATTTTTTCAGACAACAATATATGCTATATAAGTAAATATTCGGTGAAATTTGAAGCTTCTAGCTGTTAAAATGGGGCTAAAATTTGCGAAAATATATATATATATACTATATATATATACTATATATACCACCATATATATACTATATATACCACCGATCTTTATGATTTTTTCAGACAACAATATATGCTATATACGTAAGCATTCGCTGAAATTTGAAGCCTCTAGCTCTTAAAATAGGGCAGTAATTACGAAAAGTTCCTTATCTGAACAATCGGTTGTGGGGGATATATACTATATATACGACCGATCTCATACATTTTTTCAGGCAACAATATGTGCAATATACGAAAGTATATGGTGAAGTTTGAAGCTTCAATCTGTTAAATTGGGTAAGATATTACAAAAATCCTCTTTTTCTGAAAAATCGGTTGTATGGAGGATATATGCTATAGTGGTCCGATCCGGTCGGTTCCGACAAATGTCTAATCGGACACCCAAATACACCTGCTCACCAAATTTTATCAAGATATCTCAAAAATTGAGGGACTAGTTTGCATACAAACAGACAGACGGACAGACGGACAGACGGACATGGCTAAATCAACTCAGCTCTTCAACCTGATTATTTCGGTATACTTAATGGTGGGTCTATCTATTTTCCTTTAAGGACTTACAATTTTCGGTTTCGTGACGAAATTAATATACCATTTCATTTTCATGAAAGGTATAAAAATCAAGATAGGGAAGGTACGTTCAACCCATTTATGGGTACGAAAGCTACCTCGTTCCTCAGAAGGACCTGGTCTATCGGCCGTAGGTCAAAATGTTTCGTCACACAAGAGGACAAAACCAAAAGGAGTGGAAGCCAACGGCAGGCAAGAAGCTTTTCCGGCTTTTACTCCAAGGGCAAGACAGGAGAAGACTAAAACGGCACTCCTTCATTAAGTGACATCATTAAGAAGACTGCAGAAGATCTTCAAAATTCTCAGGCCTTAGGAGGGATCAAAAACAAGATGACCAAGCTAGGGAGATCAATTGATGATCTGTTTGAGTTTTTAAAGGGCGTAATAATATACACGCTGAAATTAAGTGCTTAGCCTCCATAATCTAGGCATTGTACATAGAGTCCGCGCTGGAGGTAAAGGAACTAAAGCAGAAAATAATTTCTAATGATACGGCTAAGGATGGAAGCTCGTCACCCCCAGGAAAGAGACCGAGGAAGAATTCGACAAGGGGAAAATCAAGTAGCCAATCCCACGATCTCAGCCAAGGACATTACCCAAGACATGAGGAGAGTCACAAGCGGGTAAAATTCCAAGCGTCACTGAACCAGAAAAAGGTCGAAAGGACAGAAGACGCCACAGCTCAAAAGTCGGGAGAGTGGCAGTTAGCCAAACCCAAAAAGGCGATTAGGAAGAAAATGATTAAAGCTAGGCCGGATGGAATCATAATTTCGAAGGCTGGAGATGCTACGTATGCTGACATACTGCGAAAAGTGAGGAGTTGCGATGAACTAAAAGCCCTAGGGGGTGATGACAAAACTATTAGAAGAACGGCAAATGGAGATTTGCTGCTGCAGCTTAAAAGAGCCCAAAAGGGAAAAACAAGCACGTAGCAAGCAGAGATTGACGCAGTGCTAAAGGAGTCAGCGAAGGTCACAGCAAAGTCTCAAATGATCACGCTACATCTCAGAGACCTCGATGAGATAACTACGCCGGATGAGATTTGTGATGCGATCCATCAGCAATGTAGGATATAACTGCTTGATTCAACAGCGGTACAAAATCAGCACTTGTAAGCCTTACAGCGGATGATGCTAAAGTTGTTCTAAAGGCACAAAGAATAAGAGTAGGATGGTATCTTGTCGAATTAGAGAGGTGAAACAGGAGAGATACTGTTATAGGTGCTGGGCCTATGGACATATAGCCCAGAAGTGCAAAGAGACTATAGATAGATCAAAACTTTGCAGGAAATGCGTCAGGAGGGACATAGGCCGCGAACTGCTCCAACGTACCGAAATGTGCGTTATGTGGGGGGACAACATTCGGCAGGCAGTTTTAGATCCCCCAAATGCGAAGGAAGCAACCAGATTGCCCTATGAGATTGTTGTCAACTCAATTTAAACCACTCTGAAGCGGCCCAGACCTCTTATCCCAAATAATGTTTGAAGGAGGATCACTCTCTGAGCCATACAAAAATAAGCAGGAGCAAGGCTGGCTCACGGACTCGGCTGCGAAAGCCTCAATTTGGATATCAGGAAGACTTCTTCCGCAGGAAAAGATGGCACCGACAGTGGCACTATTCACGTGGGCAAAAATCAAAGGAATATACATTTTTAGTTGCTATCCACCTCCGAGCATGACTAGCACAGAGTTTGACAACATGATTCTTTGGGATGACCATAGAGGCACAGGGAAAACACCCGCTTATAATATGTGGAGACTTCAATGCATGGTCAACTGTATGGGGTAGTAGTAGAACTACCGATAGAGGTAGAGCTCTTCTCGAAAGCCTTACACCCCTGAGGCTAGAACTTTAAAATGAGGCAGGGAAATATACATTCGACACTGGCAATAGACGCTCCATTATAGATCTCACATTTGCTAGTAGCGAATAGCGAGACGAGCAAAATGGTCCATCTGTAACGTCTACACGCACAGCGACCACAAAGCTATTAGCCTAGAGCTAGTGGAAACTGCACCAAGGAACGCCTTCAACGAACTGCAAAGAAGAAGATTGAAACAACACCTTTTTGAACCAGAAGTATTTGATGTTGTATGGAACGATTCCGTAATACGAAGGACACATGCGGAAGATCTTTCGGTTCAAATATCTAAGTCATTAGGTATGGCGTGTGATGCTACCATGTCCAGAAGTCGCGCAAAAGTAAATCGGACTCCCGTATATTGGTGGAACGAGGAAATAGCGAGGAGCGTAGAAAATTCACAGGCACGGCGAAGGGCACAGAGGGCACGCGCGTCGCCACGATATGATGAGCTACACAATACCTACATAGCCCAAAGAACGACGCTTAAAAATACTATAAAAAAGAGCAAGAGAGCATGCTTCAAGGAACTGATGGGATAGTGCTGACCTTGATCCTTGGGGATTGGCTTACAGAACGGTGATGGCGAAAATTAAAGGCCGGAAATCAGAGCAGCCTACATGCCCGATACTAATGAGAAGAATCGTAGAAACTCTTTGTTTCGACACAAGATTACCGGACCTATCAAAGTGAGGTTCTCGAAGGAATGGAAATCCCAGAAATAACAGAGCAGGAGGTGCTAGATGCAACACAAAGAGTTGCGGACAGTAAGTCTCCAGGACCGGATGGAGTGCCAAATATAGCTCTTAAATCAGCGATAAGGTCTAGAACATCGTATTTACGGATCTCTTCAACGCCTGTTTCCAAGAAGGCGTCTTCCCCCGCTCATGGAACGTCAAAGACTGGTTCTTTTGCTGAAACCTGGTAAGATGCCCGACCAGCCATCTTCATACAGGCCACTTTGTATGTTGGATTCAATAGGAAAGATTCTCGAACGTATTATTAGTGAGCGTCTGCAGCAGACCCTGGAAAAGCCCAGGTGGCATGTCAAATAGTCAGTTTGGATTACGAAAATCGAGATCCACGATAGATGCAATACAAACAGTTGTCAATATTGCCCGCGGAGCCATAACCGGAGGCCAAAGTAAAAGGTTGCACTGATAACTTTGGATATTAGAAATGCTTTTAACACCACGAACTGGATGCAGATAATGACAGCGCTACGAAACTTTGGCACACCTGCTTACCTGCTCCGAATAATTCGTACTATCTAAGCGACAGAGTACTCCTTTTTGATACGGATGAGGGACCAAGAAAGCACAACAAACAAACGGGCGGCGTCCCTCAGGGATCTGTTCTAGGTCCAACTCTTTGGAATGCGATGTATGACAGTGTGCTACAAATCGACCTTCCCGGAGGCACGGAAATTGTCGGCTATGCATATGATATTATCGTAGTAGCAGTGGCCAAGAAACTTAATCTGCTCCAAGCATTATGTAATGACGCCGTGGGAAGAATAAAGGAATGGCTGACCAACATGGGGCTGGATATGGCTAGCAAGAAGACGGAAGTGGTTCTGGTGAGCTGTTGTTGTTGTAGCAATGCTCGCCCCACCTAATAGCCGCGACCCGATCACAAATTGTCATCAAATATCCTCTAACGGGAGGCCAAGGAAACTTGCCGTATCAACAGGGGTGGACCATAAGGAAAGGGGTGTTAGAGGCGTTGGTTCCACATTACAATTAAAGAGATGGTTGGTGTCATGTGGGGACACATTGCAAGCGGGGCATACATTTTGTATGTCGGGGTTGATTCTGGATAGGTAAGAGTTTAACCTGTTACAGTATCCAGAACGAAGTTGAGGAAGAGTGACACGCGTTTCCCTGGGGAGTATGCGTTCCTCTTCCGCGAGTTTTGGATACTTTTCTTTAAGTACTGGATTCACCGGGCAATTCCCGGCATAAAGGTCCGACGCCTGTTTATGGAGTTCACCAAGGACCTGCTTGTGTTTTTTCGCTTCATACGGCTGGGTTCTCAGGTGCCGTGTTTCCTAAAAATGCTTACGGAGATAACTCCTTAAGCCCCTAGGCGGTGCTGGTTCATCAATCAGATGTCTGTTGGGATACCCAGGTTTCTGGGTATTCAAGAGGAACTGTTTGGTCAGCATCTCATTTCTCTCCCTGATGGGGAGTATTCACGCCTCATTATGCAGACGGTGTTCTGGGGTCATAAGAAGACAGCCCGTGGCGATTCTGGGAGCAGTATTTTGGCAGGCCTGTAGTTTTTTCCAGTGGGTAAGTTTTAGGCTTGGCGACCATATGGGTGACGCGTAGCACGTAATCGGCTGGCTAATTGCTTTGTATGTGGTCATGAGCGTTTCTTTATCTTTTCCCCAGGTACTGCCAGCGAGGGATTTGAGGATTTTGTTACGGCTCTGAATTCTCGGAACAATTGCGGCTGCGTGCTCACCAAAATGTAGATCCTGATCAAACGTCACACCCAAGATTTTGGGGTGTAGGACAGTCGGTAGCGTAGTGCCATCGACGTGGATGTTCAAAATGGTCGACATTTGGGACGTCCATGTTGTAAATAAGGTCGCAGAAGATTTAGTCGGTGATAATGCCAGGTTTCGCGAGGCGAAACAACTGGAGAGATCAGGGAGGTAGCCGTTTATTTTATTGCATAGCGCATCGATCTTTGGGCCTGGGCCTGTGGCCATTATTGTGCAGTCATCGGCGTAGGAAACGATTGTGACTCCTTCCGGTGGTGAAGATAGCTTAGATATGTAGAAATTAAACAAAAGTGGGGATAGGACACCACCCTGTGGCACCCCTTGTTTAATTCTCCTTGGTTTTGATGTTTCGTTTCTAAATTGCACTTATGCCTGCCGACCACCCAGATAATTTGCGATCCACCTTTTAAGACATGGGGGAAGTGTAGACCCTTCCAGGTCTTGCAGTAACGAGCCATGGTTGACCGTATCAAAAGCTTTTGATAGGTCTAGCGCTACGAGTACTGTTCCATGGTGGGGGTATTGATTTGAACCGCAATTTATCTGGGTGCTAATGGCATTTAGCGCGGTGGTAGTGCTATGGAGTTTTCTGAAGCCATGCTGATGAGGGGCTAGCTGCAAATTTGCTTGGAAATAAGGAAGCAAAATGGCTTCAAGCGTCTTTGCCACTGGCGATAGGAGAGATATCGGGCGATATGACTCACCTATGTTAGCTGGTTTCCCAGGCTTTAGTAGCGGGACCACCTTGGCCATTTTCCATTCCTCGGGTATGACAAAGGTGGAAAGAGACAGGTCGATGACATGCGCTAAATATTTGAAACCCTCTTTCCCTAGGCTTTTAAGCATCGGCATGGCTATGCCGTCTGGGACCACTGCTTTGGGACGGTTTATCGCGACCAATGGCGTCATCAACCTCTTTAGTGGTGATGGTGATTGGTGACGCGCTGAATTTGTGTTTATGTGCGTGTCTATTGGCTCTCCGTCTATCTTTGTCGACCGCGCATTTTTTCGCATCCGACAGCACTTTGTCGCCAAAGGCGATGGAAACTTTGTCTTTGTGCTTAGTCGGATTCGATAGGGACTTTACGGTGGACCAAAGTTTACCCACACCGGTAGAGAGGTTACAACCTCTTAGGTGCTCCCCCCATTTCGCCCGCTTGTGTTCGTCCACAAGCAATCTGATGCGTTGGTTTATATCCCTTATTTGGGGGTCGCCTGGATCAAGCTGTCTTATAAGGTCACGCTCTCTCGCTAAGTTTGCGGCCTCCGCCGGGAAGTGGGGCCGGATTTCGGAAATTCTCCCGGCGGGAATGAAACGTGCCGAGGCGGATTCAATGACCTTACGGAAGGCACGCTCCCCTTGGCGGGCATCAGTCGGGATAGGGAGGGCAGCAAAGCGGTTGTCTGTAAAAGATTTATATTCTTTCCACTTTCCTTTTTTGAAGTTTATGAAAGTGCGTTTTTCGGTGACGATGAAGTCGGCGGTACGCTCGAGCGAAATAAGTATTGGCAGGTGGTCGGATGCCAATGTTACCATCGGCTGCCAGTTGACGCAGTTTACGAGTTGTGCGCTCCCGATTGAGATATTTGGCGAGGTGTGACAGCTTCCTACAATACATGTGGGGGCCTCTCCGTTTATTGTGAAGAACGTCGTTTCTTCTATTTGATCCGCCAACATCACACCCCTACTGTCCACCCGCAAGTTTGAAGGCCATAGATCATGATGGGCATTGAAATCGCCTAAGATAATGCGATTGTTGCCAGTGAGTAAGGCCCTGATATTAGGGCGGTATCCACTGGGGCAACAGGTGGCAGGAGGGATGTAGATGTTGATGATTCCTAGGTTTGCATCGCCTGACCGGACAGATAGGCCTTGACGTTCTAAGACATTGTCCCTGCGGTCGATGCCAGGATCAAATATATAATATTGCACAGAGTGGTGTATGATAAACGCGAGGCCGCCTCCATTTCCGCTCTCGCGGTCTTTCCTGTGGACATTATACCCAGAGCAGGTCTGCAATGCAGATCTTGCTGTGAGTTTAGTCTCTTGAATCGCAGCAATGCGGATGTTGTGCCGCTTCATGAAATCGACTATCTCCGTAATCTTCCCAGTTAGTCTATTACAGTTTAACTGCAGAATTCTGAAGTGCATAAGGGAGACGCCGCCACTCTGGGGGTAAGTGACGGGTGACTACGCCTGGGTTGTGGAAGGCCAGGACGCAATTGCTGTTGTGGCCCTGGGACTGGGCGTCCTTGGGCAAGCATTGGGGTACCCGGATGATTTGGGTTTGCGACCTGGCAACATGGCGCGATGAAACCCGTCGGGGGGTTGCCGTCGCGGAGACCAGACCAGGCTTAGGCGTAGACTACGGGACGCCCTTGGGCGTGAGCAGCAAGGAGCCACAAAAGATTTATAAAAGTTGCGTGGACGTCGGGTTTTGGGATCAAGCCCAGAACCTGTCCGATGCAACCATCCCTTGCACGAGACACACTGAACAGAGTATGACCGTGCTAAAAGATTCTTTTCCGGCAGATGCAGCAAAACCATTTCTCAGGACCGGGGTCAGGAGACGGACCCGGATTGGATTCGATGCCTTCCCGGAGTAAGAGAGTATGGAGCAGTCCTGCTGCAAGGAGCTGCTGGGAGAATGACAATTTGTGGGAGGGACGCAACAAATTAAATGGGGTCACACTGAAATGACAGTCCTTGGTCGGGAAAAATCCCGAGTCCCTCCGGTACATAGAACCGACTGCCTTGGGAAGCGTGGTTCTGGTGAGCTCAAAGCAGACTGTGGATGAGTTGGTCCTAACCAGGAGATTATCAAATAAATTCAAAGCCTTCCTTGAAATATTTAGGAGTAATGATTGACTCAAAACTAACTTTTAAGGAGCACTTCAGGGCGGTGGGGGAGAAAATTTCTAGAGTTAGTGGAGCCCTAACGTGAATAATGCCGAAGCTACCCGTCAGCTATTATCCAACGTAACCAGCTCTATAATATTATATGCAGCACCAGTATGGCACGGATCTAAAATGGTCCACCAAAAAGATATATTAGCAGCCTACCGCATTACTGCTCTACGAATAGCATGTGCTAATCGGACGGTGTCCGATAACGCGATCCATGTTTTATCCAGGAAAATCCCAGTAGATTTACTCTCATGGCCGACCTGTATGGCATTGGAATCAGCCGACCATCTGAAGATGCTAAGAAAAGCGCAAGGTCATGAACAATAGTTAGGTGTCAAAAACGGTGGGAAGATTTGAGAAAAGGGTGCTGGACCTTCACGCTAGTCCGGAATATAACGGAATGGTACGAGCGAAAACACGGCGAACTAAATTACCACCTCACACAGATATTGAGCGGGCACGGCGACTTCAAGGAATATCTACATAAGCGTGGGATAGAGGAGGATCTTTCTGTCCACACTGTCCCTCCGAATTGGAAAGCTCAGAACATGTAATGTTTCACTGCCCTCGTTTTCACGGCGAAATACTGTCTGTACACAGAGTTTTTGGAGAGGAGCCTTCCATTAGGAATTTAGTTCCACGAATGTGCGAACAAAAAGATTGTTGGACTGCTGTGAGCAAGATGGCCTCTATTGTAATTACGAAATTAATGCATGCTGATAGGGAGCGCAGAGAAATGCGCATACGAGGTAGTGGCGACTAAATCGCCTCCCTCCGTGACGTTATGCCTAACGGCGGTCCCACGGGGTGCGGGCAGATGAACAGGATTAGCCTGGTTTCATTGGTTCACTTGAGGGTAGTGCGCTACTCCAAATGTCCAATAAAAAAAGACCGACCCAGCCCGGCCTAACAGGGATATAAGGAGACATCTACGCAAGCACTACGAAGAGGTCCGGCAGACAGGAATTCATTCGTTCGAAGCAGAATAGTATTAAAAGGCCCTCAGTCTCATCCACAAAGAGTTGACAATGTCTTATGTCGATAAAAAAGGGAGACCCTCTGGCACAACGTCGGTATATATACTATAATAGGTTGAAATTTGATTTATCCAGAAACAATTCTGATATACGCAATGTGTCTCCACATTACTCCAACCATCTTTGCAGATGCTATGTGGAACCAACGCATTTGTCTTCGGTCAAACTCTATTCCAACTACAAGTTTCCCTAGACTCCCGTTAGAAGATATCGATGACAATTTATAAGTGATCGCACTTTTTCCATGGGGCGAAACACTGCTACAAGAAGAAGGAGTCCTCTTCCGCATAAGATAATTTTGATGAAGTGTCAAGCCCCGGTACGTTATCCCATTTAGTGTAAATGACAGTTGACTAACGGCAAGAAATCCCCAAATTGAGAGTAACAACGAAAGTCAACGCGGATAAGACGGATAATGTCTTGTTTACAAAGAGGTACAAGGTCCCGAATTGGATCAGGCCTAAGTTAAGAGGTGTGACCCTGCAGGGGAAACCTTGCACAAAATATCTAGGAATCATCCTAGACAGTAAGATGTCATAGAAGCTCACGTGGAGGAGAGGGTGAAGAAGGCTTCAACGGCACTTCATGCATGTAAAAGTATGCTGGGATGTACGTGGAGCTTAACTCCCTCTCTTTCTCATTGGGTTTTTACAGCGATTGTAAGCCCTATCATATTCTATGGAGTTCTTGTTTGGAGGAAAGCCACACAAAAAGCAACCTCCCTCAAAAAATTAGAGGGGGTATGCAGACTATCGATACTTAGCATTACGGGAGCCCTGAAAACAACCCCGACGGCTGCACTGTATGCCATTCTGCACATTCCACCTATAAATCTCGTAGCAAAGAACGTAGCGTTAACAACTGCAACCAGGATCGGTGCCTCGGGCAGCTTGAGCGCCGACCATACGGCCATAGTAGTATAGCGTCATCAATCACAAGGCGAACAGACTACCTGATTCCCTATCTGCGCGTCGAGGGCGATCTTAAGGCCACAATAGAGGTGGACGGTTGGCGCAAGGGTGCTCAAATGGCGGACGAGGCGATACATGTGTACACAGATGGTTCCAAAGTAGTGGATGAGTAGGGTCTGCGGTATACTGCGCTGATCCGGAAATAAACAGATCCTACACGTTGCCGGATTACTGTAGCGTTTTCCAAGCGGAAATAGTAGCCGTAACCAAAGCAGTAGAAACCCTGGAAGAAAATAGCCCAAGCTGCAATCGTGTGAACTTTTATATTGGCAGTCAAGCAGCAATTAAGGCAATAATCTCGCACAGCACAGTATCTAAATGCGTGTTATAGTTTAAGCAGTCCCTGGAGAGAATCGGGACAGGGAGAAGCATACATCTACATTGGGTCCCAGGGCATATGGGAATAGGTGGGAATGAAAAATCGGATGAACTAGCTAAAAAGGGTGCATCCCTTGAAGCTTGCTCCGTAGACGTCCCAATTAGAATGGGCGAAATTAAGCGAAGGCGAGAGGTGCACCTGATCGACCAAGCAGGAAAGGCGTGGGTTCAAGCGCGAGCTCTTACAACTTTAGATTAACAAAGTTGCTTCTATTATTAAAAAGAGAGGAATGTAGACACGTGACGGGTATTCCGACTGGACACTGCCTTCTTGCATCTCATGCCTTCAAATAAGGCTCGGTCAGTGATAGCAGATATAAGAAGTCCGGGTTGGAGGAGGAAACAATCGAGCACGTTCTGTGCTCGTGCCCTGCACTTCCCAGGCTAAGAATCCAGCTATTAGGAGTGATACAGCTGTCAGATCTAAAAGCAGCAAGTGGCTTAAGTCCTACGAAGCGTCTAGTATTTGCCAAAAGGATATGGAGTTATTTTATAACATAGGTCTTGGTTTTTAATAGGGTTTTTCAGTTTGGTCGTTAAAACAAACTTCTGGTAACACTACGGACTTATTCAGTCTATGTGAGGTCCTCATGGACCGGTCAGTTCAACCTACCTAAGAGTAACAACTAAGTAAATTTATATATGAAAATACAACATTTATTATGTAAATGGCTTTTTTGCATTTATCTTATTACAGTTTATATATGAATAAGTTCTTTATGATACGCCACATTTATAGCGCATCATCAATTTTTTTAAGAGTATTTCTTAATGGTCAAGCTAGAACGGGAACTATTTTAGTATACATTTTAACGGTTTACTTATTTCATTTTCATATAATCTAAAACCAACTCAAGTTGGTTTACGCTTAGATGGTAAATGTATATGGCGCACGATAATATTAGACTTTGTACGAATTTGCTTGATGTAGGCTTTAGGCTGCGGCTCCGTATTTGTAGCATCCGTTGTTGTGCTTGTATCTTGACCCATAATAACATTGCCACTTATATTATGAACAATCGGATCTTGACTACAAAATTGTACAGTCTTTTCGCTATTCTCCGTGGAATCCATAAAAACATCACGCCTTCGGGACAAAATCGAGCGACCAGGTTGTACGTCTGAAGCTGGTGGAACTTTTTTGGAATTTTGCGGTGGTAGCATTACTTGTTCATTCTTCAAAGCATTGTCAGCAGTGCGTTCGTGTAATGGAGTGGTCGTATTTTCATCAGGTGTTGGTTTATCATGCACCACAGGAACAGGACTCATTCCATTTGCTTGATTTTGTTTAGGTTCATCAATATTTTTCTTATATATCATTTTTAAATTTGTTTCTAACGTTGGCGTAGCTTCAGGAGTTTCATTTTCTTTTTCAGGCTCATCTTGTTTTACTGTGGCAGCAGGGCTTATCATACTTGTTGTTGGTGTAATGATCAATATTGAAGTATCTGCTGTTGGTGTGGCTGATAATGGCGTGCCAGGTATTTCATATCTCTTCTCAATGGGGGTATTTACTTGTAGTGTTACAGGTGATGCGTGTACAATGCGTGGACGCGCAGCATCTTGTTCGCTTTGAGAAATGTTGAATTCCATGGCATTTATAGCTTTGAATTTGATGTTATTTTCATTCAAAATATTCTCTCGGTCGAGCAAAACACAACGCGTTTTTAAAGCTTCGAAGCGCCATCTAAATATTTAGTGAGATTGAGTATGTTGCAGTGCTGAGTTTAGTAAATATTATTATTTTGTAACTGGTAGATGTAGAGAAGCTGGGCCTAAAATCTCTTCGGAGCATATCGCGCCTTACATTTATTTATTAGATGTAGACTCTCCGGAAATTAGCTTGACGATATTTTGAAAGTAGTCTTCCGCCGCTTAACATTCCCTCTCAAAACCTCTTCTACTATAGCTTTCATATCTCCTTATTATGTCCTAACCCCATTCCCTCTATCATTCTCCCAATTTCACTCTCCTTCGCCTTCTCCATCTCACTCTTCTACTGTTACTCTCACTCCCTTTCCTGCCCAACTCCCACTACCCTCCCACTATCACTCCCACCAACACAGGATATCTTCTTCAAATAATTACGGAGATTTAGCGAATTCCATCTTTTCGTAATAGAGGGTGTGGCACTGCCCGTTTTTCTATGCAAGTGTCGAAATATCATTAATTTCGTCCAATGCATCTGATTAGCGCATTCCGTTCGGAGTAGTCGGCATAAAAACTGTAGATTTTCTTACTTGCCGCACTCAAACGGGATTCACCATGTTATTGCAAGTAGAACGGCTTTAGGAAAACCCAAAACAATCTTTGAAGGCTGTACAAAACTGAACCACATTACTTATTTTTTAAGAAAGGAGCGTGTTGCCTTCATACCAAAGGCGCGAAAATTAGTGTTCTATTGGCCCATTAGTTGAATTGCTTTTCAATGCTCTAGAGGCGACCTGCCTAGATTCCTTCAGCGGGTTAGGGGGTCAGAATATACCCACGGTAGGTATGCCTCTCATAAGAGGCGACTAAAATACCAGATTCAAGGAGCTGTGTAGCGCAACCCTTTCAGGTTTCCAGCGCAATATATAGCTTCTTCAACCCAATTGTCAACGTCACCTATCCGTGGCGAATCCTGTTTCACTAACAGACGAAGCTCTAGCGAGCCCAAGCTCCCCATGGAACCTAGGGCTTGGGAGGGAGGGATGGCCTGAAGGTTTAATGTGGCCATATAAATCGTTCCCGAGATGGTTGGGCTAGCACCTTAATGGTTCTGTTACCGGAGCGTACTCCT
>JARSSU010025145.1:0-47535 GCA_029619165.1 Eurosta solidaginis
TATACATGATTTGATTATTGACGTAAATATCGCTTAGCATGGCCTTAGTGATGGTATAGCTTAGTGATGCTAATATCCGTGACAATATATTAAGTAATATTGAATTCACTATGTACATAAAAGTACTTTTTACATACAGCCAAGAAGGCAGAACAAAAATTTTTTGTTGTTATATCGGCCTACTGATTTTAAGATCGCGTGTTCGAATCGAGCTCAAGGCCTAACAATAATTTTTTATCATTATTATTGTTATGATAAATTTTTTCTTAATCGCGGGCAGTTGGCAACGCACGTGTCATATACAACTAAAGCCCACGTCACACAAGAACTGAAAAGGAGATAGGAAAAATAAGAAACAAACGAAGTCATTCTTTTTTCTGATTGGACCTGCTTGGCGTACAGACGTTTTTTGTGATAAATAAAATATATTTAAATATATATCTTTAAAAGCTCGAGTTTTATTTAGTAAAAATATCAAGAATACATTTGATGTAGCTACCACCGAGGCTTTCACCAACATAGGCACCCACATAGCTATCATTTGGAGGCGGCGTCCTCCACGACGAACGTTCGAGGTGGCACATAACGCAACACCAGAAAATTCTTCTGGTTTGATATGAAACGAAAGCTACGTAACAGCGGTGAGTGAAGTCTTGAACCTCTGATATGTATATGGGGATTCCGCCGGGCCCGGGGCTTCTCAGGGGGCCCGTGATTTAGAGGTACTAAGGCATTTTTTTTTATTCAGGAGAATCTTTAGTTGTTCCATGTGCAAATTTTAAGCCGAATTTCAAAAGCAACGAATATTGATAATGATGTTTTGCCTGGGCCTGAGGAGACAATAAAAAACATAAAAAAAAATAAATGTGTTTCTCAGGGGCTCGCGATTTAGATGTACTAAGTATTTTTTTTAATTCAGGAGAGTCTTTATTTGTTCCATGTGCAAACTTTAAGCCGAATTTCAAAAGCAGCGAATATTGATAATGATTTTTTGCCTGAGCCTGAGGAGACAATAAAACATCAAACTAAAATGTGTTTCTCAGGGGGCCCGCGATTTAGATGTACTAAGATATTTTTTTTAATCAGGAGAGTCTTTAGTTGTTCCATGTGCAAACTTTAAGCCGAATTTCAAAAGCAACGAATATTGATAATGATTTTTTGCCTGGGCCTGAGGAGACAATAAAAACATCAAACAAAAATGTGTTTCTCAGGGGGCCCGCGATTTAGATGTACTAAGATATTATTTTTAATCCGGGAGAGTCTTTAGTTGTTCCATGTGCAAATTTTAAGCCGAATTTCAAAAGCAACGAATATTGATAATGATGTTTTGCCTGGGCCTGAGGAGACAATAATAACATCAAACAAAATATGTTTCTCAGGGGGCCCGCGATTTAGATGTACTAATATATTTTTTTTAATTCAGGAGAGTCTTAAGTTGTTCCATGTGCAAACTTTTAAGCCGAATTTCGAAAACAACGAATATTGATAATGATTTTTTGCCTGGGCCTGAGGAGACAATAAAAACATCAAACCAATATGTTTTTCTCAGGGGGCCCGCGATTTAGATGCACTAAGATATTTTTTTTAATTCAGGATAGTCTTTAGTTGTTCCATGTGCAAATTTTAAGCCGAATTTCACAAGCAACGAATATTGATAATGATGTTTTGCCTGGGCCTGAGGAGACAATAAAAACATCAAACCAATATGTTTTTCTCAGTGGGCTCGCGATTTAAATGTGCTAAGATATTTTTTTAATTCAGGATAGTCTTTAGTTTTTCCATGTGCAAATTTTAAGCCGAATTTCAAAAGCAACGAATATTGATAATGATTTTTTGCCTGGGCCTGAGGAGACAATAAAAACATCAAACAAAAATGTGTTTCTCAGGGGGGCCCGCAATTTAGATGTACTAATATATATTTTTTTTTAATTCAGGAGCGTCTTTAATTGTTCCATGTGCAAATTTTAAGCAGAATTTCAAAAGCTCATTTAAGCCAGTATGGAGACAGGCTGTCGTTACACAAGGGCTTTTGATTTCGTCCTGCAGAACTTTTTCATTTTCTTCTACTTAATATGGTAGGTGTCACACCCATTTTACAAAGTTTTTTCTGAAGTTATATTTTGCGTCAATAAACCAATCCAATTACCATGTTTCATCTCTTTTTTCATATTTGGTACATAATTATGGCATTTTTTTTCATTTTTCGTAATTTTCGATATCGGAAAAGTGGGCGTAGTCATAGTCGGATTTCGGCGATATTTTACACCAAGATAAAGTGACTTTAGATAAGTACGTGAACTAAGTTTTAGTTAAGACATATCGTTTTTTGCGCAAGTTATCGTGTTCAACGGTCGAGCGGAAGGACAGACGGTCGAATGTGTATAAAAACTGGGCGTGGCTTCAAACCGATTTCGCCCCATTTTCACAAAAACGTTATCGTCATAGGATCTCTGTCCCTACCAAATATCACAAGGATTGGTGAATTTTTGTTCGACTTATGGCATTAAAAGTATTCTAGATGAATTAAATGAAAAAGTGCGGAGTTACGCCATTTTAAAATTTTCTTTTATCTTTGTATTTTGTTGCACACATATCATTACTGGAGTCGAATGTTGACATAATTTACTTTTTATACTGTAATATATTAAATTTTTTGTTAAAATTTGACTTAAACAAATTTTTTTCAAAGTGGGCGTGTTCGTCTCCGATTTCGCTAATTTTTATTAAGCACACATACAGTAATAGGAGTAACGTGCCTACCAAATTCCATCATGATATCTTCAACGACTGCCAAATTACAGCTTGCAAAACTTTTAAATTACCTTCTTTTAAAAGTGGGCGGTGCCACGCCCATTGTCCAAAATTTTTCTAATTTTCTATTTTGCGTCATAAAGTCAACGCACCTACCAAGTTACACCGCTTTATCCGTCTTTGGTAATGAATTATCGCACTTTTTCGGTTTTTCGAAATTTTCGATATAGAAAAAGTGGGAGTGGCTGGTATAAAAATGTATGGTTACATGAATCCGAAATCGTAAAGTTTTCGTAGTGACCCTAATAAAGGTTCATCTTCAAAAAGTCTTCAACAATACCACCAAATCTGTATCAAAGTCCAGATTATTCAAACTACTTCGATATCGGTACCATGAATAATGAGTTTTAGCGATCTGAAGAAGTCAACGAAATAATTCGTCGAGGTCATCAAAAGTGTCCTGTTATTTTCCATATGATTGTGATGACGAGGCATTTCCTATCTCGTTGTTAAACAGAATCTTGCCAAATGGAAAGAAAGTGGAGCGTGACTAGTTAGTGTGGAGTGCCAGAAGCAATGCTTTTATCACCTAACATGTCGTCTATTAAGCACCAATACTTTAATTCCACCTAAAATTTGTTCTGCGGATATTCCAAATTCCAAGTATGGAAGAGGCTATACGTTAAACTGCCATCATACGAAAATACTCAAGACCACATTAAATGTTATATTCAATGGCGAGCTTTGCAAAATCTAATTCAAAAGGAGGCTACAATTGATACACTTATCAATAACCAGCTAATCACTGAAACTCAAAAGTGGAAAGAAATTTTATATAGAATTTTGGACACTATTTTATTTTTGGTGAAAGAGCCTAGCTTTCAAAGGAGAAAGTATATATCTTGGTGAACGAACGATGGACATTTTTTGGGCATCTAAGATCTCATAAGCCAATATGATCCAATACTTAGAGGTCATTTGGAGAAAGTAAGGATTTGACAACATCAGCACAAGCGTTTACAAGTTCACTATCTTTCCCCAGACATTCAGAACGAGTTTATAGAAATTTTTGCAAAGCACGTGAGGGAAACTATATAAGATCTAGGCAAGAATGCTAGTCACGTTGGCTACATTCATTTGCGCTAACTCCATTTCAATTCGAAAGCAACACATTTTACAATTCAAGAACGGTTTTTGGCTTTCGTGAATTGTAACCAAAAAACTGGTCAGAAATCGCTGATCTAGTTTGCCATACTCTAGAAAAACATGAAATCCCATTGAAAGATTGTCGTGCACAAAGGGTACGATAATGGTGCCAATATGAAAGGAGCTTACACGTCACATTCTCAAAACTCGAATGCTGATTACTCGCCTTGTGCATCCCACAGTCTCAATTTATGTGGTGTTGATGCTGCAGAATGTTGTACGGCTGCAATTACTTTCTTCGGAGTTGTACAAAAATGTTTTCTATTTTCAGCAGCACTCCACAACGATGCGACATCCTCAAAAAAAAAGGACGTGTGGCACTCGGGGACTGCCGCGGTAAAGCTATTGCATATTATCAACTTATGCAATTATAATATTTATGCAACATTTTGTTTTCTTTGATATTAATTCAAGTTTTGTCTTTGATATTAATTC
Source organism: Eurosta solidaginis (assembly GCA_029619165.1). Lineage (NCBI taxonomy): Eukaryota > Metazoa > Arthropoda > Insecta > Diptera > Tephritidae > Eurosta > Eurosta solidaginis. The sequence continues at coordinate 4,393 of JARSSU010025145.1, forward strand.
AAGTTAACATTTTTAAGCGTGGTGACGATAAGAAAACAAATTTTTACTTTTATTGAATAAATGAGAAGTTAATATTTAACTTTCACTTTAACTTTAACTTTATTTTTCACTTTAACTTTAACTTTCACTTTAACTTTAACATTCACTTTAACTTTAATTTTAACTTTATTTTTACTTTAACTTTAACATTCACTTTAATTTAACCTTAGCTTTAACTTTAACTTTAACTTTAACTTAACATTCACTTTAACTTTAATTTTAACTTTAACTTTAACAGTAACTTTACTTTAAATTTAACTTTAACTTTAACTTTTATTTTAACCTTAGCTTTAACTTTAATTTTAACTTTATTTAACTTTAACTTTAACATTCACTTTAAATTTAACTTTAGCTTTAACTAACTTTAACTTTAACTTTAACTTTAACTTTGACTTTAACTTTAACTATAACTTTGACTTTAACTTTAACTTTCATTTAACTTTAACTTTATTTTTAACTTAACTTTAACTTTGCTTTAACTTTAACATTCACTTTAACTTTAACTTTAACTTTGACTTTAACCTTAACTTTAACTTTAGCTGTAACTTTGACTTTAACTTTAACCTTAACTTAACTTTAACTTTAACTTTAACTTTAAACTTTAACTTTAACTGTAACTTTAACTTTCAGTTTAACTTTAACTTTATTTTTATCTTTAACTTTAACTTTCGCTTTAACTTTAACATTCACTTTAACTTTAACCTTAACCTTAACTTTAACTTTAACTTTAACTTTAAATTTAACCTTAAATTTAACTTTAACTTTAACTGAACTTTAACTTTAACTTTAAATTTAACTTTAATTTTGACTTTAACTTTAAATTTAACTTTAATTTAACTTAACCTTAACTTTAACTTTAACTTTAACTTTAACTTTAACTTTAACTTTAACTTTATTTTTAATTTTAACTTTCGCTTTAACTTTACATTCACTTTACTTTAACTTTATGATCCGGGGTGGGCGTGAGCTTAGCACCTGCTAACAAGCCAACCTAATATAAACGCACGCAAGTCATTTTCTGTCAAAAATGTCTCATGCACATACAACTTGTATGAGAGCAACTCAAATTGAATTTGCTGCGTGAAAATCTAACTCGATTTCCAATTTTTGTTCTGCGTGACATTTAGATTTCACGTTTGCACACATGCTTAACATTGTCGCAACGCATGCTTATTTGGGTTGGGGCAAAAAAACGCCCGGTTGTTTGCGTGCGCTAAAAAAACGCAGTGCGGTTTTATTAGGTTGGCTTGTAAGCGACCATATATGTATACGATAAGCGATAGCACAATGGCTACTTCGTGAAAATCAACGACAGCTCTTTTAGTTTGATTTCGATGGTCGTACGGTAAGAAGTGTCGCACGCGCGCTTAAAACAGAGTACCAAAGAGTGCGTTGGTAAATTTTCAAAGGAGAAGTATATATCTTGGTGAACGAAACGATGGACATTTTTTGGGCATCTAAGATCTCATAAACCAATATGATCCAATACTTAGAGATCATTTGGAGAAGTAAGGATTTGACAACAGGAGCACAAGCGTTTACAAGTTCACTATCTTTCCCCAGACATTCAGAATGAGTTTATAGAAATTTTTGCAAAGCACGTGAGGGAAACTATATTAGATCTAGGCAAGAAAGCTGAAGTATTTTGCTATTATCGTTGATGCTATGCCTGATGCTAGTCACGTTGACTACATTCATTTTGCGCTAACTCCATTTCAATTCGAAAGCAACAAATTTTACAATTCAAGAACGGTTTTTGGCTTTCGTGAATTGTAACCAAAAAACTGGTCAGAAAATCGCTGATCTAATTTGCCATACTCTAGGTAAACATGAAATCCCATTGAAAGATTGTCGTGCACAAAGGGTACGATAACGGTGCCAATATGAAAGCAGCTTACACGTCATATTCTCAAAAACTCAAATGCTGATTACTCGCCTTGTGCATCCCACAGTCTCATTTATGTGGTGTTGATGCTGCAGAATGTTGTACGGCTGCAATTACTTTCTTCGGAGTTGTACAAAAATGTTTTACTATTTTCAGCAGCACTCCACAACGATGCGACATCCTCAAAAAAAAGGACGTGTGGCACTCGGGACTGCCGCGGTAAAGCTATTGCTTATTATCAACTTATGCAATTATAATATTTATGCAACATTTTGTTTTCATTGATATTAATTCAAGTTTTGTCTTTGATATTAATTCGAGTTAACATTTTTAAGCGTGGTGACCGATAAGAAAACAAATTTTTTACTTTTATTGAATAAATGAGAAGTAATATTTAACTTTCACTTTAACTTTAACTTTAACTTTATTTTTCACTTTAACTTTCACTTTAACTTTAACATTCACTTTAACTTTAACTTTATTTTTAACTTTACATCACTTTAAATTTAACTTTGGCTTTAACTTTACTTTAACTTTAACTTTAACCTTAACATTCACTTTAACATTAATTTTAACTTTAACTTTAACAGTAACTTTAACTTTAAATTTAACTTTACTTTAACTTTAACCTTAACTTTGTGGCAAAACGGCCACAAAGCTTCGGCCTGTACCGCAGCTCCAAAATGTTACCTGTGTAATACACAGAAGCTCGATCATGTCCCTGGATCTGGAGCATGCAGCATCTTCAGAGCGGCACTCGCTGTTGCAAAGGCCAAAGTCTCAATCCAATAGTGATTAGTTTTATCCAAGGCAACCTAAACCGGAGCAGACTTGCTGATGAGCTACTACACAGTTGGTCTTAGATCATAAAGCTAACAGCGTTATCATCAGCGAACCCTATAGAGCCCGAAATGATTGGCATATAGACAACACCGGCACCGCCGCAATCTGGATGACAGATGCAAACGTCAATATTGTGAACCGTGTTGCCGGACAAGGCTACGTCCGCCTAACTACGAATAATACCCACAATAGTAAGCTGCTACTTGTCCCCGAATGATCCCATTCAAACGTTCAGGGACAAGCTTGAACTTATTGAAGACGACTGAGGGACTTAACTAGTAACCTGGTTGTGGCGGGAGACTTTAACGCAAGAGCCGTCGAATGGGGAATGCCGCAGACTAACACCCGTGGAAGGTTAGTCCTTGAGATGGCAGCCAGGCTCGGTTTGAACGTGCTTAACACTGGTACGACCCCTACATACCGACGGCCAGGCTTTGGATACTCGATCCCCGATGTAACACTAGTGTCAGAAAGCCTGCTGCTGACCGCTGCTGGATGGAGAGTCATAGAGGATCTGACTGGCAGCGACCACAATTACATCACTTTCCACCTAAACGATCCCGGTCAGAGGCAGATTCCGAACGGGCCACGCAGAACAAAAGCATGGGACGCATCCAAGGTCGACTCTGCCACGTTCTCCGCATCAGTACTGGGGAATGCACGACGGATAATCAACAACTCCAGTCCGACGGAGGAGACGGTTGAAAAGACAATGAGCTGTCTTCGCCACGCTTGCAACCTCTCTATGCCACGGAGGGGAGTGTGGAGGGGAGTGTGGAGGGGTAAAAAGCAGGTATACTGGTGGAATAGCGAAATCGCGGAGCTGCGGGAAAATATGCCACAGGATGCGAAGGCTAGCAACTCGCGCGCGCGGCAGGCCTGAGGCTCTAGAAAAGTCGGTAGCGTACAAAGGAGCGAAGAAAGCTCTTAGTGCTGCCATTAAGCAAAGCAAGCTTAAGTGCTGCAAAGCGCTTTGCGAGGAAGTGGATTGAGACCCCTGGGGGCAGGGATATAAGATAGTAATGAAGAAGTTCCGTCCGCCAAACCAGCTGATGGACGAAAATCAAATAAGGAACATTGTGGATGGCCTGTTTCCCACCCAACGGCCTAGGGAGGGCGGGTACGTTACCCATGAAAATCGCAACGTAGAACCATTCCAAGAAGAAGAGCTTAAAACTGCCGTGCGAACTATGAAACCTAGGAAAGCATCTGGGCCCGACGGAATACCCGCGGAGGCAATTAGACTAGCTGCAAATAACTGCCCAGAACTTATGTTGCACATGTACAACAAATGTCTCGAGAAAGAACTTTCCCCACCATATGGAAAACAGCACGACTAGTTCTCATTCCAAAAGGGAAAGGAGATCCCAACTCTCCATCATCCTACCGTCCCCTATGTATGTTGGACACAGCAGGGAAATTGATGGAGAGTCTCCTAAAGCAACGCCTCACCAGAGCGTTACAGGACGCCGGAGGACTGTCGCCCAGACAGCATGGTTTTCGGAGGGGGCACTCCAAAATCGATGCCATAGCAGAAGTTATAGACGCAGTCAAGAAAGCCGAGACAGCGTGCCACAGAGCAAGACCTATAGTGTTGCTGGTCACGCTGGACGTCAAAAACGCTTTTAACTCAGCTAGGTGGGAGGACATGCTTGAGGCACTAGAAAGCACTTTCAAAGTACCGCAATATTTATTAGAAATTTTAGGGACTACCTAAGAGAGAGGTATCTAATATATGAAAGTACTCACGGTCAAAAAAAGGTAAAAATAACAGGTGGAGCAGCCCAGGGTTCGGTACTAGGTCCCGATCTCTGGAATATAACTTACGACAGTCTTCTTCGATTAGACATGCCAGAAAGCACCTTCCTCGTTGCCTTTGCAGACGACGTGGCAGCTGTGATAACAGCACCAAACTGCGAGCCGGCACAGCTAAAATTAAACCAGGTCATGCGTAATGTAAATAGGTGGATGGCTGAGCACGGTCTCCAGTTAGCAACAGCCAAAACGGAGATCGTCATCCTCACAAAGAGACGTATTCCCACTACCAGGAACATGATGGTTGGGGACCAGCCAATAGAAACACTCGCTTCAACGAAATATCTGGGAGTGAGGTTAGACAGCAAACTCAACTTCTCGGATCACATACGAGGGGCCTGCGAAAGAGCTGCGCGCATAATAGCGCAGTTGAGTAGATTAATGGCAAACACAGGTGGCCCAAAGCCATGCACAGGGAAGTTGCTTGCATCAGCCTCGGATTCTATACTCTTATATGGTGCAGAAATCTGGGCGAACGCAATGAAATACCGGAAGAACTGAGTCGCCCTCACCTCGGTCCAACGCAGAGGGGCACTGCGAATATCTTCGGCTTACCGCACGATATCAGCTGAAGCTGTCCCGGTCGTTGCGGGAACCATACCGATATATCTTCTCGTTGAGGAAAGAAAAACAATATATGACAACGGATCGCAAGCAAGTAGAGCTGCCGTTGCCATGCAGGCGCGAGAAGAATCGATCCGACGCTGGCAAGATCAGTGGAGCAACAGCATCGTAGAAAGTGGACTAGGGAACTAATCCCTGAACTGAATCCATGGTTGAAGCGACCCGCACGGAGAGGTAGACTTTCACCTGACCCAGTTTCTAACGGGACACCGTTACTTCCGCAAATACCTACACAGAATGGGTAAGGTTGATAGCCCGAGCTGCCTGTTTTGTGGGAAAATAGATGATGTACGCCACACCTTCTTCGAATGCAGGCACTTCTCCCATCAGCGAAGGGGGGTAGAAGAGGTACTTGGCGACCTATCCCCGGGCAGTGTCATTAATAACATGACCTGTCGAAGAGACAGATGGGATACGGTCAGCACATATGTGAGACATATACTTACCAGTAAACGAGAAGACGGATGCCTAGCCCATTAGCGTGAGAGTAGCCATAGAGCTCACGTAGCGCGCACCCGTACCCGAAGTAATGCTAAACGCCGGTCCCAGGTACGGGGATTTGCGCGGGCCGTGGGAGGTTAGTTTTTAGTGGGTAGGCCTTCATGGAAGAAGGGATTCCTACACTCGGAGAGTCTCGCAGTGAGGCTTAAATATCCCGGTCAGTGCATAAAGCATTTCCTCCTTCCACGAAACACCAACTTTAACTTTAACTTTAAATTTAACTTTAACTTCAACTTTAATTTTAACTTTAACTTTAACTTTAAATTTAACTTTAAATTTACCTTTAACTTTAAATTTAACTTTAACTTTAAATTTAACTTTAATTTTAAATTTAATTTTAACTTTAACTTTAACCTTAACCTTTAACTTTAACTTTAACTTTAACTTTATTTTTAACTTTAACTTTCGCTTTAACTTTAACATTCGCTTTAACTTTAACTTTAACTTTATGATCCGGGGTGGGCGTGAGCTTAGCACCTGCTAACAAGCCAACCTAATATAAACGCACGCAAGTCATTTTCTGTCAAAAATTTCTCATGCACATACAACTTGTATGAGAGCAACTCAAATTGAATTTGCTGCGTGAAAATCTAACTCGATTTCCAATTTTTGTTCTGCGCGACATTTAGATTTCACGTTTGCACACATGCTTACATTGTCGCAACGCATGCTTATTCGGTTTGGGGCAAAAAAACGCCGGTTGTTTGTGTGCGCTAAAAAAACGCAGTGCGGTTTTATTAGGTTGGCTTGTAAGCGACCATATATGTATACGATAAGCGATAGCACAATGGCTACTTCGCGAAAATCAACGACAGCTCTTTTAGTTTGATTTCGATGGTCGTACGGTGAGGAAGTGTTGCACGCGCGCTTAAAACAGAGTACCAAAGAGTGCGTTGGTAAATTTTCAAAGGAGAAAGTATATATCTTGGTGAACGAAACGATGGACATTTTTTGGGCGTCTAAGATCTCATAAGCCCATATCCAATACTTAGAGATCATTTGGAGAAAGTAAGGATTTGACAACAGCAGCACAAGCGTTTAGAAGTTCACTATCTTTCCCCAGACATTCAGAACGAGTTTATAGAAATTTTTGCAAAGCACGTGAGGGAAACTATATTAGATCTAGGCAAGAAAGCTAAGTATTTTGCTATATCGGTGATGCTATAGTCACGTTGACTACATTCATTTTGCGCTAACTCCATTTCAATTCGAAAGCAACAATTTTACAATTCAAGAACGGTTTTTGGCTTTCGTGAATTGTAACCAAAAAACTGGTCAGAAAGTCGCTGATCTAATTTGCCATACTCTAGGTAAACATGAAATCCCATTGAAAGATTGTCGTGCACAAAGGGTACGATAACGCTGCCAATATGAAAGGAGCTTACACGTCATATTCTCAAAAACTCGAATGCTGATTACTCGCCTTGTGCATCCCACAGTCTCAATTTATGTGGTGTTGATGCTGCAGAATGTTGTATGGCTGCAATTACTTTCTTCGGAGTTGTACAAAAATGTTTTACTATTTTCAGCAGCACTCCACAACGATGCAACATCCTCAAAAAAAAAGGAAGTGTGGCACTCGGGGACTGCCGCGGTAAAGCTATTGCATATTATCAACTTATGCAATTATAATATTTATGCAACATTTTGTTTTCTTTGATATTAATTCAAGTTTTGTCTTTGATATTAATTCAAGTTAACCTTTTTAAGCGTGGTGACCGATAAGAAAACAAATTTTTTACTTTTATTGAATAAATGAGAAGTTAATATTTAACTTTCACTTTAACTTTAACTTTCACTTTAACTTTAACATTCACTTTAACTTTAACTTTAACTTTAACTTTAACTTTAACTTTAACATTCACTTTAAATTTAACTTTAACTTTAACTTTAACTATTCACTTTAACTTTAACTTTTAACTTTAACTTTAACTGTAACTTTAACTTTAACTTTAACTTTAACTTTAACTTAACTTTAACTTGACTTTGACTTTAACTTTAACTTTAACTTTAACTTTAACTTTCACTTTAACTTTAACTTTATTTTTAACTTTAACTTTAACTTTCGCTTTAACTTTAACATTCACTTTAACTTTAACTTAACTTTAACTTTAACTTTAACTTTAACTTTACTTTAACTTTAACTTTAACTTTAACTTTAACTTTAACTTTAACTTTAACTTTAACTTTAACTTTAACTTTAACTTTAACTTTAACTTTAACTTTAACTTTACCTTAACTTTAACTTTAACTTTAACTTTAACTTTAACTTTAACTTTAACTTTAACTTTAACTTTAACTTAACTTTAACTTTAACTTTCACTTTAACTTTAACTTTCACTTTAACTTTAACTTTATTTTTAACTTTAACTTTCGCTTTAACTTTAACATTCACTTTAACTTTAACTTTAACTTTATGATCCGGGGTGGGCGTGAGCTTAGCACCTGCTAACAAGCCAACCTAATATAAACGCACGCAAGTCATTTTCTGTCAAAAATGTCTCATGCACATACAACTTGTATGAGAGCAACTCAAATTGAGTTTGCTGCGTGAAAACCTAACTCGATTTCCAATTTTTGTTCTGCGTGACATTTAGATTTCACGTTTGCACACATGCTTAACATTGTCGCAACGCATGCTTATTTGGGTTGGGCAAAAAAACGCCGGTTGTTTGCGTGCGCTAAAAAAACGCAGTGCGGTTTTATTAGGTTGGCTTGTAAGCGACCATATATGTATACGATAAGCGATAGCACAATGGCTACTTCGTGAAAATCAACGACAGCTCTTTTAGTTTGATTTCGATGGTCGTACGGTAAAGAAGTGTCGCACGCGCGCTTAAAACAGAGTACCAAAGAGTGCGTGTGACACATGTTCACCGTTCAAGCATTGAAATCAAACTAAATAAATAATGATTTTGCTTTCGTGCTCGCTACGTGTTCGTGTTTACTAACACATTCTCAATTTGGTAACCGTGTAAATGTAGTGGTGCCCACCGCTGTTTATGATAGAGATCCAATTTTATGTATTTGGCCTGTTTGCTAACACCGAACCTTTACGAACCTTTTCGATACTTTTCGGATCTTTTTTGACAAATATCCGTTACAGTTTTTTTGATTTAGTCGCCAAGCCCGCGATAAAATCTATGCAATAGCTTAAAAAGTGTACCGAGCTCTTTTCATAGTCTTTCAGCCAAAATCCAAATTTGACTGCGCAAGATACGGCGATGTTACTGGCATTCTCAAGTACATCAACAAGTTCGAATGTATCTTGCTGTCCTCAATTTGGTTCAAAATACGGACTGCCATTAATGAAAGAAACGTGATCCTCCAAGCTAGAGGACGCCACCATAGATGTTGAGGTCCGATGCCTTATTAGCTGATTTGAAATTGATCAGGAACCAATGGGAAACAATTTTAAACGAATGCGAAACAGTTGCTATTCAATTGACATCTCGCCAAAGTTTCCGGACATTCGAAAGAGAAAACCCAAAAGACGTTCTGAAGATAATTTAGATGAGATGATTACGGATGAACTCCTGTAAGAACGAAAACGGCGACCTTGTAACTAATGTCCAGATAGTACTTAGATTATGGAGGGAACACTTCTCTACTCTCCTAAATGGAGACAATGATTTACCGCACAGAGATCAAGAACTCGATCCCGCAATCCATGATTATGGAATAAATGTCCCTCCCATCTGATTATGACGAAGTCAGAATTGCAATAACCAGATTGAAAAACAACAAGGCCGCGGGCGCTGATGGATTGCCTGCGGAGCTATTCAAATACGGCGGCGAGGAATTGGTAAGGCGCATGCATCAGCTTCTTCGCAAAATGTGGGCGGACGAGTGCACGCCGGACGATTGGAATCTAAGTGTTCTTTGCTCAGTCCACAAGAAGGGGGATACTGCAAACTGCACAAACTATTGCCGAATCAGCCTTCTTAATATCGCATATAAAGTCCTGTCAAGTGTATTGTGCGAAAGCTTGAAGCCCACCGTAAATCAAATCTAAAGTGAAACTCAAATGCTAAATCTACCATCGACCAGATTTTCACAATGTGCCAAATCTTGGAAAAAAACCCGCGAAAAAAGAATCGACACACATCACCTCTTCGTCGATTTTAAAGCCGCCTTCGACAGCACGAAAAGGAGCTGCCTATATGTCGCTACGTCTGAAATTGGTTTCCCCGCAAAACTTATACGGCTGTTGAAAATGACGTTGAGCAACACCTTCAGCTCAGTCAGAATTGGAAAGGACCTCACGAACCGTTCGAAACTAAACGAGGTTGCAGACAGGGTGACCCCCTATCGTGCGATTTCTTTAATTATACTAGCTGCAGAACTTAACCGCTCTGGAATAATATTCTATAAAAGCGTGGAATTACTGGTGTATGCTGATGACATTGATATCATCGGCATAAACACCCGCGCCGTTAGTTCTGCTTACACCAAACTGGAAAAAGAAGCGGTAAAGATGGGGTTTGATGGTGAGTGAGGACAAAACGAAGTACCTGCTGTCATCGAGCAAAGAGTCAGCGCATATGCGGCTTGGTAACCACGCTACTGTTGGCAGCCATAATTTCGAAATAGTAAAATACTTCGTTTATTTGGGAACCAGTATCAACACAACCAACAACATCTGCTCTGAAATCCAGCGAAGAATCACTCTTGCCAATAAATGCTACTTTGGACTTGGTAGGAAATTGAAAAGTAGAGTTCTCTCTCGGGAAACGAAAATCATACTCTACAAGTCACTTATCGTTCTGCTATATGGTGCAGAAGCATGGATCATAACAACATCAGATGAAACGGCTCTGGGAGTGTTCGAGAGAAAAGTTATTTGAAAGATTTATGGGCCTCTACGAAGAAGATTTAACGATGAGCTGTACGAGCTATACGCAGACATCAACATAGTCCAGCGAATTAAAACGCAGCGGCTGCGCTGGCTAGGCCATGTTATGCGAATGAAAGATGACGCTCCGGCCAAGAAAGTGTTTCTATCGGAACCCGCCTATGGAAGCAGAGGTAGATGGCGGCCCCACTCCGTTGAAAGGACCAGGTGGAAAACGATTTAAACTACCTCGGTGTGACCAATTGGCGTCGGTTGGCAGAGAGAAAGAGCGACTGGCGCGCCTTGTTGGACGGCCATAACCGTTTAAACGGTTAAGCGCCAATTAAAAAAGTAAGTAAATAAGATTACGGATGATTCAGAGTCTGATTTTAAAAACAATACATTCCTGGTGGTCGTTGATTCGGTAATCACTGGCGTTACTGAACGATTTACAGCTATGAGAAATTCGAGCGAGATGTTTTCCTTTTTATGGCAATTTGAAAACATGGATGAAGCTACGGTTCGGGATTAGCGCAGCAAAATTTGTCGAAAAATACAAGTCGGACATTTCTCAAAGCTAAGATGTAAAATAGTTTACTTGAAACACATTTACGAAGCAAATTTTGATAAAGGTCTGTCACCATTGCAATTGCTAAATGCCATCTACATATGTTCAAACCCAGACAGCATTTTTTGAAAATTTTGATCAAAAAATATTTAAATATCATACCCCAAGGTGATTAAAAACGTTCAAATTTAAAAGCATTTTCTGTTCGAAAATTAAGTTATCGTCGGAAGAAAAATGTACCTTAAATGTGATTATTCTTGAAAAATAATTTATGATTCCTATTTCGAAACGCTTTTTATTCATATTTGATATCATTGTAAAATTGAGCTTTAATTGTTTAGAGTAATATTTGACTGCTTTTCGCAGTCATTTTCTGATCATATTCGTGAACATATTTCAATCGTTTTGGTTGAGATTTTGAATAATTTTTAAATGCGATTATCATATATTTATTCTACATATCTCATTCAAAATAAGATACTACATAAAAATCTTATTTCATCAGGGGAATAAAGCATGCGAAGTGAGCTATACGAACCACTAACTCGCAAACAAACTTGACTGATATACACCTGCGACTACAACATCCAACATCAGCTATTATCATCTACATCTTAGTATACGGATACGACACCGGATGTTGAAGCCGTATGCAGGTATGTCAAGATAGTTTCACTTACCTGGGGTTCAGATAGCTCACAACTTTGTATTTTCCAATCATTATGTATTTTCTGGGAAGCCGAAGGTGGAGAAATGGTTGGGGAAATCTTTGGTCACATTTACATTATTTACATCTCGAAGAATATCTTTTGTAAAAATAATAAAATTTTTATATATTTTTATTTAGCTTCATGATTGAAAAAAATATGTGTATTTAAAAAAAAACAAGATTTTAATGAAAAGTAAAAATATAAACAAGTATAAAATTCATTATTCAGACAACAAATATATTCATAAAAGATTCAAACAGCTGAATTAAAAATGACAATAAATGTTTGATCACCTAAAGCAAACACATTTGATTCAAATATGATTCCAAAACGCGATTGAAAAATTATATTCAGTTTTTGTTCATCGAAAGGTAAGCATATTTGAATATTCTGATTTGATTTTTATGAAATATATCATCAAAGGACTTCAGAAATGATTCCAAAAAGTGATCGAAAAATGATTTTCAGTTTTTGATCATCAAAAGTGTTCATATTTGATTATTTCTTTTGTTCAATTGCACGATAACTCATTAATTAGTCAGAAAGAGTAATCAAACTGTATTACTGATATGTAGGGAAATTAAAAATTTATTCACCTAAATGCTGAGTATACGATTTTCCCCAACATTTGTGTTGCTTTACGTATCTTTTGCACTATACCTGCCACTGTAGTTAGTGCAGAACGTTCCTTCAGCGTCCTTTCAAGAATCAAAAACTTTCATAGATCGTGTTCTTCTCAAGAGCGAGTTTCAGGACTTGCCACGCTTTGTGTTGAATCCGTTTTGGCAAGAGAGTTAAATTTTGATATTATTATAAAAATTTTGTAGCGAAAAAAAGCAAGTGAGGCCACTCTTTGATATCCGAACTTTCTATATTGAATAATTAAAATTTATAATCATCATTAAATTTATCAGAAATGTATTAAAATGTTACCAAATAACTAGAAAAGATTATTGAAACAATATGTGGCTGTTAAAAGAGAATTTTATTTCTACGTTACAATAAGACAGTATAAATAGTAAATATTCTGCGTTAATTTTATTTTAAGCTCTTAGTCCAAAAATCATTTAGTTGACGGGGCAAAAATTTGTTTTGATGTAATGCATCAATAATGATTAATGAATGAGATGTCATTAATTCAAGTTAATCAAATGTATTAGTGGATTTTTTATAGGGGCCCGTAAATTGTTTAGTCCCGGGCCCGGATTTTCTCTCTACGGCCCTGGTGGTGACAGCAGTCACTTCTGAGTCCAAAAATCGGCTTTTTAGGAATAGAGATAAAAGGAAAAAATTCAATTTATTGGGCACTTTCAGCAAACACAAGCGTCGATCAACTATAATTTTCTGAACGCACCACAGTGGCCAATTTGGCTTCGCTAGCGGCATTTTATTCATAGCTTCCAAAGTAAAGAAGTTATCTTCAAAATTTTTTTTTCTCAATTCAGATTTTATAATTTGTTTTTAATTCAATAAACATTTTCCACCATATATTCATATATAAAATAAGAAAAAAATTGTCAACTCAAAGAGAAACCATATTATAAAAGAAATATTAATCAGATTCTTCAGTATCAGATTCAGAGAAATCATCTTCAAAATGATGCATTATAAGCAAGCTTTTAACTTCCTTATGGAAACTAATATTTCTGGAATAGGAAATTGATGAGCCGTTGGACAATGAAGATATTAACGGATCGGAAGAAACAAAAAGAGCGTTAATTATATCTTCCATTGTATTTTTTCTGGTATTATTTTCACGGATGTTCCGATAATCTTTATTTCTGGCTCAAGCGCTTCCTCGGATATCATACCAATTGGAACCGAAAAATGATTGATTATGTCTGCTCCATGAATTAAAATTCTGTGAACAGACGAGAGCATGTAAAAACAAGGGTATAAAGTAACAAAAATTTCGGCAGTTTCTATTGCGTAAAGTCTGAATGCCTCCGTGTTTATATCGTATCCACATGCAAGTGCTCGTAAGACGACGCTGAATCGATATATTAAATTTTCGTTCACCCCAGTTATACGAGCGGCTAAATCTGGTTGTTGAAAGAACCTTCTTGCCGTATTCCCGTTGTTGGTATTTCCAGTAACAGCCATTGGTATGTCGACCAACAAATGCATTTCTTCTCGTAGCTTCTGCTGTATATTTTTTTATTTTGTCCAACAATATCCTTGCCAGCACCACGAGTTTGCCACTTTTTTATTGATATTCTACAGGATATGTGCAAAATACATTCAAAAAAACCTTATCCAGGCGTGGAGACTGGATAGCCCATATTGAAAGAGGTTCACTTTAATTGGAAAGCTCTTCACCAAATTTAAGTCATTCATATTTTTTGGTGTTGCCTTGCAGATTCCGCATATTTGCGAAGAAGATTCTGAAATGACGCTGAAAGTTTTACCATCAAGCATGGTCATGTGAAATTGGTGATCAATAATCAATGAGTTTACATATGTTGGTACAATATTTAATATTTGGCTCTTAATATTTTCAATTTCAGGTCCGCCGTTTCCTTGTCGCAAAGTATTTTGATTGGTCGACAGTATCGTGTAGAAGAGGTCGATTGTTTTTCCATAAAACTGGTGGTCCGTACTGCACTTGCAGTGGTACAATACAAATTGAAAATAAATATTGGTCTCTCATGTTTCCTTCGCAGTCGTTAAATTTTTGCCTATATGTGGAATGACCGCTGCTGGCATCACAACCCCATTTGTAGACAGCAGTTAAATGGGTGTTATTATTACTTCTAGATGGGATTTCAAAACTTTCAGAGTGTGCTTCCATGATCCTGTTTATTGTATGGTCCACAAGACTTTGTAGTGGCACTTCAGCATAATAATCAGTGACTGTAATGTCACTAGGATAGCACTTTTTTTTGGCGAAGCGTAATTTTTCGTAGCATGGATATATATCGGCGTTTTGGTTTTTTGCTGCTTTCTTATTCAAGTTCCAAGTGTATCTGGTATGTCCAAGATCTACAAATAGCGCTTTATCGTCCGAAAATTTGGATGGAAGGGGCTTTGGTTTGTTTATATTTTGTATTACCTTTCCGCTAAACTCCTCATCGCCATTTACCATTTCTACAACTTTGGAAGCACTGCGCTTTCCAGCTTTATATAAACTGCAGCTTGCAGCTACCAACAATCCTTCACATGACACTTCCTCTGTAAGCCCTGACATCTTATTGACTTGCGTTTTTCTGCAGCACTTGGAAAGCTCTTTTCCGGCCGTCCAATATTTTCATTTGCTTTTCTTCCCAACAATACAATGGTGTATCTAGCCATTCTTGATTAATTTTTTCGAAAAACACCTTACTTCTGCCACAGGCCTTCCACTTTTGGATAAGCCTACTAACAAAATTGCGCAGTTTCTTTCCATTTTTGCACTGCTCCTTCTGAGTATAGGTAATTTTACTCAAAACGGTACCAAAAACATAATTTTCTACGGCGAGAAACTTCTTGGTGGGGAACGCTTCTTCATGCCATATTAAAAAAGGGTGCGTTTTGACACAGACATTTTGCCTAAAAAGTACAATAAATTGAAGGCTCGCAGGTACTCGCAGTTCATTTTGGACATTTTGGACACACAATGGTTTACACATATAGGAAAATTTAAAATTACACTGAATCTAGGTGAATTTTGAAAGTTCTACTCCACGAAAAACAGGTGTACGTTACAATGGGCGAGTTGCTAATACACTTAAACACGATTACGTTTTATAAATAACATAAGTATACACAGATCACAACCACAGTTTTTTTTATATAATACATACCTTGGCGTTAGTATATAACAAAACTTTTAATGAAAATAATAAAATTTGCAAGTTTAACACGAATACGAAAACGATGATCAAAAAGGCGGAAATATTTTGCACAACACTTGCAGAAACATGTGCTGACTTTGACAGCTCACAGCTGTTCATCAGCTGTAAGCTGAGCTTTTAAAAATCGATACAAATCTAGTGAATGTATTTGTTATCGATTGTTAAAAAAAATTAACGGTTTTTCAAATTTGAAAATTTTAATTAAATGCCGCTAGCGAAGCCAAATTGGCCACTGTGCGCACCGTTGAATATTTTTGATCCACTCTACAGCTGGGATTTTACATCAAATTATTATTATTTTTTTTTAACATATTTATATTTGCAATCTATTCTAAGAACAATAAACAAATTATTTAACATTTTTGAAATTAGACTTATGTATATTATTGATCTCCAGTGAGGTCAATAATAATATACTTATGTAGTTTTAGTATCACACAAAGACTTTTTCCCTTAATTAGGAAGGGTTGGTCTAAAACATGCTGTCTTTTGAGTCTGATGATTTCGTTACTTTGATCTAGTAATGTGATTGCCATTAGGTTTTCATGATAGCTGATTCCGCGTAAATATGCTCTACTGAATCTTTTAATTTAATTTTTTATAAAAGGAATATTCAGGTCTGAATGGATTGCTTTATTGGTAATGAACCAGAGAGCATTTGTAATTATTTTTAAAATTTTAAACTGATACCGTGGTAGGATTTCTATATATGAAGTAGAGGCTGTGCCCCAAAGCTGTATGCCATAATAAAGCTTTCAGGGCCGTACCGAGACTGGTTCAAGCGGTGCGGTGCACCAGGGCCCCCAGCTCCGAGGGGCCCCCAAACCCCCGGGTCTTAAAAGTTTCACCGAAAAATGTATACACTAAATTAAACAAAAAATTAGAAAAGTTTGATTTTGCTTTGTATTGCTGCTGACAATCCAATGCAGATTCCTACGAAAAGTAAATCTTGCATCTAAAGCTCTTCAGTCAAAAGAACTTGACCTTTTTACAGTTAAGGACTACCTGGAAAATGCTTTCTCAGAAGTCATCGACATTCGTCATTCTTTTAACCAATTGGTTTTAGAAGCTTCTGAATTGTGCGCGAAATTAAGTATCAGTAACAAATTTGATGAAAAAATAAAAAGAAAAATCAAAAAATTTTTGATGAGCTTCGCGAATATGAAAGACTCACTCATCCTGAAAAATTGTTCAAGGTTTCAATTTTCTATCTAATGGTTGATACGATTTGCTCACAGTTTAAACACAGATTTGAAGGACTATGGTTCTGGATATGTATAGAGTTGTACAACGTCAATTCATTGCTACTTCAACTGAATCCGAAATAAGAGTAGAGGCAGAAAAATTCGTTCAAAATATTCCAGATCACCCATTGTTTCCAGCTCAGTTGATGTCAATGAAAGCTGCGTTCAATTCAAAAATAAGTCAAATGAAAACAATGAAAGAGATGGCAGATTTTCTTGTAATTGAAAACAGTTCATTTATATAAAATTTTTCAGATGTGTGTACTGCTCGCATAATGTTCATGACCATCCCAGCAACAACTGCCACCGCTGAACGATCGTTTTCAAAATTAAACTTGATCAAAAATTATTTGCGAAGCTCGATGGGCAGTCCTATCTATCGAAAATGAAAGAGCTCGGAAAATTCATTTTTCAAAAACAATCGATGATTTTGCGAGTAGGAAAAGTAGAAAAAAAACTTTTCTAGAATGAGAGACACAAGAAACTCACAATATGTGCAAGAAAATTTGAAGTTATAATGTTTCTGACATTGACATTGGGTTTTAGTTATTAATTTACTAGTCACATGTAGTGATATAAGAATATTTATTTTTTTGTAACGCTAATCACCTCCGGTACGGCCCTGAAAGATTTATACAATCAAAGTTTAGTCTCGACTCTATACGAGTTGGATTACGCCCAAGTAACCAATATAGTTTTTTAGTTTTATTTTTCAATTGTTGATTTTTGGCTTGAATATGACACTTTCATGTTAGTCGCTTATGTAAATGCAATCCTAAATATTTTACGCTGTCGCGTTTTGGAATCGTATTTCCATTCATCAGACAAAGAGGACAGTCATTTCGCCTTGATGTAAATAGGACATGTACAGATTTGTTTGTATTAACCTTCATTTTCCAATGGTTTAACCAAGCCTGAATCTCATCCAGTTCTTTCTGCACTAAGTTCGTAGCTTCGATTGGAAAGTGGTTTGATGCGAGTAACGGGGTATCGTCAGCATATGTAGCAATAAATACGTTTTCAGTTTCAAGCATGTCTGATGTAAAAATGGTATAAAGAAGAGGTCCGAGTACGCTTCTTTGCGGTACACCAGCTTTGATGTATGTTATTGTAGAGGTTTCATCATTTAAAGATAAAAAATAAATGTAAGGCGCGATAACCTCCGAAGAGATCTAAGTCCGAGCTTCTCTTCCAATTTGCGTCGTGCTCCTCTTGATTTTCCCTACAAATTGGCCGGAGGGGACCTACAGGTTTTATGCCGACTCCGAACGGCATCTGCAAGGCAGATGAGTTTTCACTGAGAGCTTTTCATGGCAGAAATACACCCGGAGCGCTTGCCAAACACTGCTGAGGGGCGACCCCGCTTAGAAAAATTTTCTTCTAATTGAAAAACCTTATTTCTAAAATTTTTGATGTTGCTTTGCCCGGGAGTTGAACCCAGGGCATACGGTGTGATAGGCGGAGCACGCTACCATCACACCACGGTTTCATCATTTACTTTCACATAAATGATCTGTTAGTGAGATCCGACTTCAGGAGACAATTTTTTCCAGTTTATATAACAGACCATGATGCCAAACTTTATCAAACGCTTGTTGTATGTCCAGAAAAACTGCTGCACTGTAATCTTTCCGTTCTAAGCAGTCAACGATGAAATTTACAACTCGGTGGCGTCGTTCAGGTGTACCATGATATCGCCAAAAACCAAATTGGTGTTCAGGTATTACGTTATTTTCTTTTAGTATTTGCCAAATTCTTAGTAGAAATATTCTTCGAAATATTTTTGAGAATAGTGCCAGTAAACTGATGGGCTTATACAAGGTATTTCGTTTTTTGGTTTATTGGGTTTGGGAACCATAACAATGTCCACAAATTTTCACTGTGTAGGGAAATGGTTTAACCTTAATATAGAATTGTATATTAGTGTCAAAAACATAATACCTTTTTTTGGTAAGCACTTAGATACTTTAGCATCGATTTCCTTACGGATTTCTTTGGGAGTAATATGTTTGATTGGTAATGATAATTGATATGGGACATCAAGAAATTGAAGTACGTCAGAATCGTTGCTATTACCAATTGTAAAGGGTGTGAAAGTATTTCCCAAATATTTCGCTTATGCATCTGCCTTGCTCTTATCAGTTCTACACCATACACCTTTCAAGGGTAAATTTCTCTTTTTGGGCATTCAAGGTATTTTGTAGCTTTCCATATTTTATAATCATCGTTGCTATTATAATTTAAATTTTCAATATACACTGAAATTGATTTATTTTAAAATTCTTCAATTTTTACCACTTCTATCATTTTGCCACTTCTTTCGTAACCTTCTCTTGTATCGAATCAATGCTCTGATATCTGCAGATACATGCATACAAGTTGGAGATCGTGTTATGCCGTTAGTGTGATTATTTTGGGAATATGAAAAAGCTGCTTCATGTATTAATGAAGTAAACTTTTCAACTGCAAGGCCGAGTTCTACTGAGCTTTTAATTTATGTCTTAAGTTCCACATTTTCTGTTATTCGGTTTGAAATATATTGATTTGGCTTTTATTATTTAATATTGTATATATACGTTGTTTGGTATTAATAACAGCAGTCTCGAGCGTAATCCCTTTAGTACTACTCTATATGACCTTTCTTG
Source organism: Eurosta solidaginis (assembly GCA_029619165.1). Classification (NCBI taxonomy): domain Eukaryota; kingdom Metazoa; phylum Arthropoda; class Insecta; order Diptera; family Tephritidae; genus Eurosta; species Eurosta solidaginis. The sequence continues at coordinate 23,934 of JARSSU010025145.1, forward strand.
TTTCGGTTGATACGTATGATAACTTAACTGCTAGTATTTAATTATTTAGCAACTTTCCTATAAGAATCTACGTTGTGTATCACTAGTTTAATTTGTCCATCTTTTAACGACTAATAGCTAGAATCTTTCTTAGACATTAAAGTTGAAATACAACTTATCATTTCGTTTATATTTACTACTCCAGGCAGGCGCGTATTCAGGGGGGGACGGATTTGAGGTTCAAACCCGCCCCCCACCCCCGAAATTTCCGAAAATTAAAGAATATACGTCTGTACTAGAATAATTACTCTATTCACTTTTAAAACTCCTGTTAAGAAAATAGCATTAATAGCAATAATGAAAATGCGAAAGAATAAAATTAAATAATATTTCACACTGAGAGAAGTTATTGGCTCAAATAGTTGCATATTACAGCCGTTCAATTGGAAAACCAGAGAGGAACTATTGCGTTACACGGAGAGAGCTGTTGGCGTTGGTGTAGTGCATTAAACATTTTCACAAATACCTCTACGGCCAGCGATTCCGTGTCAGGACAGATCACGCAGCGTTGAAATGGCTTCTGCAGTTCCGTAATCCGGAAGGACAATTGGCACGGTGGATCGAGCGACTACAAAGCTATGACTTTTCCATTGAGCATCGAAAAGGTAGTACCCATGGAAATGCTGATGCAATGTCACGAAGACCATGTAGTCTGGAATGCAAGCACTGCTCAAAGGCCGAGGCTAAAGAAGACATTATAGATGTCCGGCTAATGACTATAACGTGTACGGATGAATGGGACAAGGAACAACTAAGAAAGTGTCAGCTAGAAGATACAGATCTGTCACATGTTATGCAAGGGCTCGAACGAAACGAAAGACCAAGCAGAGAGGAGATGTCAGCAGAGAGTCCCATTGCGAAGTCATATTGGGCACAGTGGAACAGTTTAGAATTGATATCCGGTTGCTTGCATCGAGTATGGGAGAGTGAGGATGGTCAATGCAAGAAGAAACTGATAGTTGTTCCCAGAAAGAGGATTCCTGACGTGCTCAGCGAGCTGCACAATGGTCCAAGTGGAGGTCATCTTGGAATCACGAAGACACTCGAGAAAATTAAGCAGAGATTCTATTGGGTTGGTTGCCGTCAGTCGGTCACCGAGTGGATTGCCAATTGCGAGGTATGCAACAGAGCGAAAGGGCCCAAAACCCGAAGTCATGGCCAGATGAAGCAGTATATTTCAGGTGCACCATTTGAAAGGATCGCCATGGATGTCGCAGGTCCATTTCCTACTAGCAACCGCGGAAACAAATACGTACTGGTGGTTATGGATTATTTCAGTAAATGGCCAGAGGTATACCCAATCCCAAACCAAGAAGCAGAAACAGTAGCAGAAGTGGTTAAAAACGAATGGGTTGCAAGGTATGGTGTACCAATGGAGTTACATTCTGACCAAGGCAGGAATTTTGAATCAGCTGTGTTCCAAGAAATGTGCAAGAAGTTGGGCATTCGAAAAACACGGACAACTGCATTGCATCCTCAGTCCGATGGTATGGTGGAACGTTTCAATAGAACATTGGAGGAGCATTTAAGGAAAGTAGTAGACAAGTACCATAAGGACTGGGATACACACATATCATTATTCTTGATGGCCTACCGATCGGCAGTACATGACACAACGGGCCAAACTCCCGCAAAGGTAATTTTTGGCAATGACCTTCGACTGCCAGCTGATTTGAAGTATGGGATAGATGCCGATGCGGAGAGGAATGTCAAGAAATCCACTGGTGTCTTGGAAGAAGAGCTGAGAGAGATACACAATCTGGTAAGGCAACGAGCAAAGATTATGAGTGACAAGATGAAAGCGAGGTACGATAAAGCAATTAATTCGGAAGGGTTTCAGGAAGGAGATTTGGTGCTGCTATACAACCCACAACGAAAAAAAGGTTTGTCCCCGAAATTGCAGTGTAACTGGGAAGGTCCATACAAAGTTGTAAAACGGATCAACGATGTAGTGTACCGCATACAAACCACTACCAAACCACGAACCAAAATGAAAGTGGTTCATTTGGAGAGATTAGCAGCGTTTAGATCGAGAGATTTGTCTGATCGGGACGATCAGACTTAGGTGGAGGGCAGTGTCACGGATATTAGCATCACTAAGCTATACCATCACTAAGGCCATGCTAAGCGATATTTACGTCAATAATCAAATCATGTATACACATATATAAGGCAGCCGAGAGATGTCACACACAGATGCATTTACTTATACGCCTATGTGCGCGCAAGAGACTGTAAACTACAAACATTCACATCAATAATTCAATCTTTATGTATCTACATAAACGAATAAATAATTGCGTCTACACATATGTACCATGTACGAATACGAGCAGCGGAGAGTCAGTGCGCAAACACATGCATATAGCTGAGAAGTTTGAGAGCTATGGACAATGCTAGTAGATTCTGGAAAAATGCGAACGAGGAAACCAAAGGGTATAAAGGGCAACAGATGTAGAGGCGCTGTAATTCAGTTTGAGTTGAGCTATCAATCAGTTTGATTAAGCACGCGATCTGGCGGGCAATAGTAGAGTTTCATTTGAGTTACCAATCAGTTTGGTTATTAAGCCAGCGAGTAGCAAAGTATAAGTGTTATTGTGAAGTACTTAATAAAGGCCATTTTTCCATCATTCAATATTGGAGTTATTTATTCAACAGTTTAGTGATTCGAACTCAGCAGAGGATTGCAAATAAGAGGATTTGCAAGCAAATTCGTTACAATACATATAGATATGTACAAAATTTCAGTGGTATTCAACCAACAAAAATGGCAATTTACTTGCCTACTAAAACCCACTGTGCAAGAACAATATCAGCAAAATTTCTTCTACAGCTGAATTTACGCCGCTGTTCGCACAGATCGTTGAACTTGGCGATACAGTTCAACTTTACTTCCAAGTCATTTTTTCTTGCTTGGGAGCATATATAAAAAATTATAATATTCATACGTATGTACATACTTACATACATGTACAAATAATTTCAATTTGCTTTTCCAGCATTTTTATTTCTCTACTCTGAGAACATCATACGTGCTTACTCACACGTTCAAGTCGCTCTTCCAGCGACATTGTCCCAGCACGTATAGCACATTAGCAAAAAGAGTGTGTACTGCTGCTCAAATTTCTCAACCTCTCTCACATTTGTAATTTCCTCATCTTTCTTCACTGCACTCTCAGCTTCACTACAAAAACGCAACATAAAGCGACGAAGAAGCAAATCAAAACAAACTATGTTTGTAAACAAAAATAGAGCAGCTTCTTTGATTCACGTGCATACGTTCGCACAAACAAACATATTGTGACGAATATTAGTAAAACTAAGTGATACTCACATCACTAATCTGATACTAAGTAAATAAAGCCACAACAACAATATAGCAAGCTGCCACACTTGTATGTACGTAAATAAATTAATCATCATGTACACACATACATACAAGCAGCATACGCATGTCATCATCAGCTCAGTGATGATAATCATGGTATATTTGTACTTTTTTTGGTACATTTTACTACATTGACATATTTGGTACATTTTTGTAAAACACCGACCAACACTTCAAGTCATTTGCAAAGCAGCTCTGAATGTACAAAAAAATTTAAAATTTGTCGAGGAAAATATATAGATAGTTAAGTTGTTTTGTTGCCGAGCCCAATTTGCTATTTGCAATTATGGATCATTTAAATATGCTTATGAAAAATGGCATAACTGATTCTAAAATTGTGAACAAATTTTACATCAATAGAATTAAAGCACAGGAAATAGTAACTCAAATAACAGGACCAGAAAATTATAAATCAATAATTGCTTTTTGTCAGAAGAATTATTACTCTCTAATAATAGGTGAAACGACTGATATATGTATATCAAAAAATCTGTCAGTTTCGATTCGAATTTTTGATAAAAAGTGCATTGATAGATTTTTAGATTTCATACCATTGACCGATAGTTGCACGGAGGGTATTTTTAATGCCATTATTAAATCTTTGAAAGACCATTCAATACCACTTAAAAAAATGATTGGCTTCACTGCCGACAAGTGCTCGGTTATGATGGGAGCAAAAAGCGGAGTGCAAGCAATGCTGAATCAAGTTGTTCCAAAGCTGCATGTTTGTCACTTTTTAAATTTCGCTTCATGGCCGCTTGTAATGTATTTCCCAACAAAATTGATAAATTTTAAGAAAAACGCAAACTATGATTTTTGGATAAACTCCCTTTAGGATGGCAGACTTTCAGAGTTTTCAAGAACATTTCGGTAGATAAATGCATGTTATACTAAAGTACGCCCCCACAAGGTGGCTTTCTGGACAAGCAGTCATAGATAGAATTCTTGAGCAATTGGATACCCTCAGGTATTATTTAAAACTTTACGTATTTGAAAAAAGCAGTAATCAAAATATTAATTTTATATCTGAGATTTTTCAAAAACTTTACGTATTTGAAAAAAAAGCAGTAATCAAAATATTAATTTTATATCTGAAATGTTTTAATGTCCTATTTATAAAGTATATTTTAAATTTCTTTCTTATATTTTAAATGAAATAAATAATGTGAATATAGAAATGCAGTATGAAGATATTCGCATACATTTACTTACCTATTACCAAATTAAAAATTTTATAAAAAAATCTTATTTAGACTCCAGTCCTATTTGGATGTTAAATATTGATTCAGACGAAAATCACTTAACCCCAGATTAAGTTTACTTCGGTATGTCACCTCAGATGGCAACGCTCCCACCATCTTAAAAATACAGCCCTTCTGAGTAAGACGGCAACCTGTAGAGTTTAGTGAACCACCGAGAACAAGAAGACGCGCTTGGAAAAATTGATATTTAAAAACCAAATATAGATACTTCTGTAATTTCGCTGATTAAAAGTATTCTTACTCAGATCATTAAAACCTTAAAAATCGTAGTTGTATTTAATTATTGGAAAACGTTCGTAAGTATAAGACAGGTGTTAATGTGGATATTATTCTATCAAACAACCTTTTCAAAAAAGATGACGTACACGTATTTAAGAGCTGTGCTAAACAATTTTATATACAAATTCGTAGTACCTTATTAAAAAAAGTAAATTTAAATGATACAACTTTGTTGTGGGCTGCAAAGCTTTGACCAGAAAGTATTTTAAGCGGCGAAACAAATAGTATTGTGCCTATTGTTATGGACTTGTTTCCGAGATCTGAATTTGATAAAATAGAGAAAATTAATTCCGAATTTAGAGCTTTAGCATAGAATGAGAGATTTAGAAATTTAAGAATTTAAATATATGCAGCTTTTGGGCAGAATTAAGATCATTTAAAAATGAATTAATCGCGCAAATGTTTTCCAATATTTATAGAATAGCTCAAGGCATATTGTCGATTCCACATTCATCCACAAACGTAGAAAGGATATACAAAATTTAATTAAAATTAAGTGCAGAAATATACTTCAAATAAACACAGTTTCGAATTTAATAAAACCTAAAGACTCGATGAAATCAGCTAAGAGTAGTTGTCATAATATAGATACGAAAAAAAGCCTTTTGTTAACTGAGGTAGAACTCAAAGAGTTTCCTGACTAAAAACAGTTTTTGGATAAAGAAGCAGATTATAACTGTAGTTTTGTTCAAATTCGCATCCGAAAACTTTTGTTACATTGTTGGATGATTGGGTACATTTTTTTACCTCGTTTGGCACAAAATGAAAAAATCCATTAACATCCCTGGTCATCATCAGCTACTACTTCTCTCACATATACACACGCATATGGTTACACACTACCAATCCACGCGCGTATGGCTGGTGACCAGGTAGAGGATTCTAGAAGAAGAAACGTCTACACATTTGGGCAGAGAGTATAAAGGCAGCAGAAGCTGAGTTGTCCGTAATCAGTTTGATTTAAGCACGCTATTGGTTGTGAAGTACTTTCAAAGTAGTCTAATAAAGACCATTTTTGCATTATTGAATATTGGAGTTATTTATTCAACAGTTTAGCGATTCGAACATTAGCAGAAGATTTGGAATAAGCGGAATTTCACTAAATTGGTTACAATATATACATACGATTGTGTATTACGCATCCACATTTGTACTTATTCTAGCGTACAAAACTAAGTTTGAGATATTTTCGTCCCTATAGGAACTTCCCAAAAAATATTCATACAAACTTCAAAGTACATATTATTATTTTCTAATATATATACATATATATACCAGTAATTTACAAACACATTTGGCGGCCACCGTGGTGTGATGGTAGCGTGCTCCGCCTATCACACCGTATGCCCTGGGTTCAACTCCCGGGCAAAGCAACATCAAAATTTTAGAAATAAGGTTTTTCAATTAGAAGAAAATTTTTCTAAGCGGGGTCGCCCCTCGGCAGTGTTTGGCAAGCGCTCCGGGTGTATTTCTGCCATGAAAAGCTCTCAGTGAAAACTCATCTGCCTTGCAGATGCCGTTCGGAGTCGGCATAAAACATGTAGGTCCCGTCCGGCCAATTTGTAGGGAAAATCAAGAGGAGCACGACGCAAATTGGAAGAGAAGCTCGGCCTTAGATCTCTTCGGAGGTTATCGCGCCTTAAATTTATTTTTTTTTATATATATAAGTGAAATTTGTTTGTGATTTTTTTTAACTTTTGTTTGTTTGTTTTTACAAAACATTCATACATAAATCATTTAAGGAAAGTCCGTTGTCCGTGCTTGTGTTTGACTCTATTTTTCAGGAAACACCGCTACCAATTTAAATTTCCATTTTAAATTTCTGTGGCACGAAGAGCAGTTCTATCTTCGAATTTCGCGAACGTTCCCTGAACGTATAAATAATTTATTCGGTTTTTTTTTGGTGAAAACCCAAAAGTTTGCTTATAATGCCTCTAGTCCCCCAAAAATTCTGAAACCGGGACAAAACCAAAAGATGGCCCAAAAGAAGAAACGGCCAAGGAAAGGGCAACCTTCCCCCGCACAATATCCAAATCAGTTGACATATCCGCGTAAAAGTGCATCGCGGAAAATGACAGTCTCATGAGATACTGTGCAAAATTTAACGAGGCACCGATTCAAGACCACACTGAGTCGCATCTCATGATCAAAGACAAATCACTAGATGATTATTGGGCACGGCTACAATCGGTTTACGATCTGGTATTTTCGAAACCAGACGAAAGTTTCCCTGAAGGCTTCAAGAGTTCAGTACAAGGCAAACAATGCGCTTGCCTTGATACGTATGAAATGACCAAAGCAAATATTGCCGATCAGCTTTCGTTGATCAAAGTGATGGCAACGCCGAGTCCACCACTCCGCGTGGAGCAACCCTCGGCTGATGCAAATATTTACCTCAACGTCCCAGCATGCGACACGGAGACCTTTTATGGTGCCTAAGAAGAATGGGCGCTTTTCGTGATATGTTCACTGCGGTGTACCTTAACCACCCAAGGCTCTCCCGTGCTCAGAAATTGTACCATCTCCGGTACAAAACGCAAGGCAAAGCCGGCTCCATCGTCAAGCAATATCCGTTGAGCGATGATAACTTTGACCTTGCCTGGGAAGCTTTACGGTCACGATACGAAAACAAGCGTATCCTGGTTGACAACCAGATCAAATCCTTACTGACTCTTGCCACTATTCAATCCGAAAGCAGTGAGCAACTTCAGTGATTGCAAAACACAATCAACAACTTCCTATCAGTCGTTCACTCCCATGGGGTTAAGACAGACAGTTGGGATCCGATTCTGGTGTACATTTGTTCATCAAAGCTCCTCGAAACAACCCTGTCACTTTGGGAACAATCTCTCTCTTTGCGAAGAGATTTACCCCCATTGTCACAAATGAACGACTTTCTCACCTCGAGATATGAAGTCGTTGAAAGGTCAATAGGCTTCAACCAAGCCAAAGCAAACTAAGATCAGTCGCTCATCAAAATTCTGCGGAAAACAGGTCCTTCAACAGGACGCAAACCCTTCTGGCAGAATCTACAAAGAAAACTTGCCATTATTGCAACTCCCCGCACCTTACTGGATTCTGTCCACAATTCAAGAGAATGTCTGTGCAAAACCGGACATAATTCGTAAAACAAGCTAATTGTGCACAAACTGCCTTAACACCACTCATATCACCAATGAGTGCACTAGCAAGTGTTCATGTTCGACATGTCATCAACGGCACCACACGCTGTTTAATGCGAAAACACAAGCTCTTCGTTCCACCCCACTAACGAATGCATCAAACATGCAGCACACAACTGCCAAGTCGACATCTCCCGTTTCGACAAACGCTCGACATAGCTCCGATTCTAACGAGTTACTGTGTTGTTCAAAACATGCACCCATTCAATCAATGCATGCAGCCAATGATAACCCAATTGTCTTTCCTACTGCTATGGTCGCAGTCTATCACGATTGCGAATTATTTCAACTGAGGGCCCTTATCGATCAGGGCTCGGAAAGAACTTCCATTTCCTCGAAAGTTCAACAACGGCTTAAACTACCATTCGAATATTCATAGTTCGAAATACCTGGCATGTGTGGACAAGTCGTACAAAAGTCCTCCAAGCTTTATTCTTTGACACTGGTTGCATCCATGGCCATGAAAAGGATAAAGGCTCCTGCCATTATGTTGCCGCAACTTACAAAGAATCTGCCAACATCCACCATTAGTCGCAAAAGCTGGGAGCAGTTCAAAGTCCTTGAGCTCGCTGATCCCAACCACATACCAGGTCAGACTGACATGGTCATAGGCAGCGACATACTTCCACAAATTCTGCTGGAAGGTATAAAAAAGGTGTGCGGTAGCATACTTGCGCAAGAAACAATTTTTTGTTGGATTCTCAGTGGTCCAATAACTGAAAATGTTGTGTCATTCTCGACACAAGTCCAAGTGCAAACGATACATTCAGTTCTCAACTGAGAAAATTTTGGGAAGAAGCGGAAGTTCCACAACCTCCACAGATATCCCCCGAGGATCAAGCGTGTGAGCAGATATATGCAACAACCACGACACGTGCTCCAAACGGTCGATAAATTGTGCGACTTCCATTTAAGGAAGAGTTTCCTGAAAAACTCTCTCTCGGCAAATCCCGCCCGGCTGCGCTACAGCAGCTTTTCAGTATGAAGCGAACGCTTCAGAAAAAGGGGGAGTTAGGTGCAATGTACAACAATGTGTTGCAAGAATATCTCGTCCTTGATCACATGGAATCTACCGACTCATGCGAAATAACTTCGAATGGTAAGGTTTTCTCATTTTACTTGCCACATCATACGGTAGTGAAATCAGATAAGGTCACCACCAAAGTTCGTGTGATTTTCAACTCCTCAAAAAAGTCTGGGTCAGGCAAATCCCTGAATGATGTTTTATACACTGGTCCAACTCTCCAACCAGATCTCATGCTACAGTGGCGCATGCATAAGTATGTGTTCAATGAGACATTGAAAAAATATACCGTCAGATCCTCATGCGCGAGGACATCCAAGATTTTCAGCGAATCCTGTTTCGCGAATCGGCCAACTCCATTGTTAGCGATTTCAATCTAAAAACGGTTACATCCGATGACACGAAAGCGACATTCCCGTTGGCAGCAATAATTATCAAGACGCAAACGTATGTCGACGACATCCTATCAGGAAGTCATACCATCACTCGTTCAAGTGATAAAAGCCCTAAAATCAGCCGGTTTCATACTAAAGAAATTAACGGCTAATCACCAGGCCATATTGGGACAATTTCCAAAGGAGGATCTTCTAGACTCCAAATTCTTGAAATTTGAGAGCACTTCTAATACCAAAACTCTTGGCATTCGATGGAACGCGTTCACGGACAAATTTTCATACACCATTCTGCCGGAACGCACCCAAAATACGGTCACAAAGCGACAAATTTTATCTTTTGTTTCAAAACTTTTTTACCCGGCAGGATGGCTGTCGCCAGTTATGATCCAAGCCACGATGGTTATCCAAGAAATCTGGCTGGATGGCAGCGATTAGGATGAAAGCTCCAAGCCCGCAACATTATCAAAATGGCAACATTTCGCAGAAAATCTGCTAGCCATCTGCCACATAGAAATCTCTCGATGGGTTAATGTCGTTCCAGGGCAAGATACCAAAATCCACGGGTTTTGTGATGCTTCGGAAAAAGGATATTGCGCAGCGATTTACATCCGCACACATGTGGGCAACCAAATAAAATCTTTTCTTTTGGTTGCGAACGGCAAAGTTGCCCCCATAAAAACTGTAAACTTATCCCGCTTAGAGCTATGTGGTCCAGTCCTACTCACCAAACTGGCTTCAACTGTTCGAAAACTGCTCGACTTACAAGCATGCAATACATTCTTATGGTCAGATTCTGAGATTGTACTAGCATGGCTAGAAAAATCTCCATCGACCTGGAAGATTTATGTGGCCAATCGTACCACTCAAATTCGAGAATATCATCCTAGCGGCACCTGGCGATGTATCTAGCCAAGAACACCCTGCTAATCTTGGCACACGTGGTTGCAAGCCGCATGATTTGTTAGGCTCCTCCCTTTGGTGGCACGGAACACAATGGCTTTCTTGCCATATTTCGGCATGACCAAAGCCGAAAGCAGGTAGCGCTTATCCACCCGAGAAACGCAAGGTCGAAGCATATCACGCACTCGAGGAAGAGGACGATATTCTTCAACGCTTCTCCCCATACTCTCGAGCTCTCCGTGTGATTGCATACGTGTTCCGCTTTGTGAACAACGCCTGCGACAAATCAAAATCGGTGGCAACAACACATAATCCCCATATGACGTACAAAGAGTTGCAACATGTGAAAACGCGGCTTGTGGCAATGGCACAATCTCGCCATTTCGGGGCGGAAAAGAGTGCCCTACATAACAAAATTCCAATTAGCAAAAAGAGTTCCCTTCTGGCTCTTAACCCCCCTCCTCGATGGGGGCGGCGTATCGGTGGCAGATTGGAGTATTCTACATTACCATACAATGTGAAGCATCCAGTAATCCTTCCTCCGAATTCAAGACTATGCCTTGCACCGCCTGCTTCATGCGGAAATACGGTTAATGCTCCAAATGGTGAGGCAAGAGTACTACGTACCAAAACTAAAGCCTCTAAGTAAGAAATGCATTTTCCAATGCAAATCGTGCACGCTTTTCAAACAGGAAACGCGCACGCAAATAATGGCAGCGCTACCACTTGAGTAGACTTTGCAGGTCCATTCCAAATTAAAGCATCGGTTCTGAGGTCGACCACTATCATAAAAGGGTACGCGGCTGTATTTTTCTGTTTTTCCACAAAGGCAGTACACCGAGCTATGCTCGGACCTCACCACCGAAGCAGCATTCGCCCGATTCGTTGGCAGAACGCGGAAAACCTCTCCTGGATAAATCGATGGGAACAACTCAAATCGCTTCAACACCAATTCAGTCGACGCTGGAAAGAAGATTATCTGAAGGACCTTCAGAAGCGTTATAAATGCAAACGCCACAGCGAAACCCCTCACCAGGCGACCTCGTCGCACTCAAAGAATATTCACTCCCACCCAACGAGTGGCGTCTTGGACGAATCGAGAACGTTCGCCTCGGCCCTGGCCCTAGTTGTAGAGGTTCGCACCCAAAATGCGTTCGTCAAGCGCCCCTTAGTAAAACTATGCTTTGTTCCAATGGAGTACTCTTCGCGCACAGCGCTATAACTTATATACGTTTTCCTCGGATAACTAGCTTTCAGTATTAACTTTCCGCTTACCATCTGCTGTATCCAACTACTTCTCGTTTCTCTCTCTGTTCTTTACTTTCAGCATGCCCACCGGCTCCCACGGCAGAGACCGACAACAGCCTTCAGTGTAGGCTCTGCCACCGCTACCACGCGCTGCGGACCTGCCCGGCCTTTAAGACGATGCGGCCGCCGCAGCTTGCAACAGTGGCCAGGGCCAAGGCCAATTATTTTAATTGCTTAGCCCCCACGCATACAATGGGGGAATGTAACTCCCGAGGGGCGTGCAAAATTTGTGGCCTGGCACACCACACCCTCTTACATGAGGAACCGAAAGGTCGACGTTGGCAGCACAAAGCCCCAGCACAGAGGAAGACAAACACCCAGCCGTAGAGGAAGCCGAAACCCAAGAAAAAGCAACACGGAGAGAGGGAACCAACCTGCGCCTGCAGGGCCCAAAAGGCGTGCCCTGCAAACAAAACAGCGGCAACCCCCAAACATTCAAAGACAGCCAAGCGTACCCCACAAGGCCTACAAGCGGCGCAATTCCAGCAGCGCAATGCTGGTCGCGCCTTAGATACGACCATCCGCGCCCTGCAGGGCGGGCAGGATGTTTAAGCCGCTTACATCCCAAAATTAATCTGCGGCGCACGCCACCCTCACGCGCAGCCGTGCGCGGCGAACTGGAAGGCGGCAACACCGACGAGGGGCCATCACCATCAAACAATTTTAGAATCGGCAGTCTTGTACTATCAACGGGCAATCGCGAACGCGTTCTCTTACATATTTATATAAAATACTTGTGTCTATATTTTACAGTTTGTAAAAAGTGAATATTTTAACAAAATTCAAATATATTTGTCAAAGTCAATTACTAATGATTAAACAATAAAAATAGTGAATTTATAACGTTGTTGAAAATAAAAAACTAAAACTATAAACCTTTTTATTTTGGATTGTGAAGTGTAGCGAAGAGAGGCCAATTTGTTCACATACTTATGTATGGTCGAATTTAATATATACATTTGTATTTAATAATTTTTAATTGTACCATTAATTTATGTTAATATATATGTACACCGCCGCTAAACGCCGTATCCGCCGCCGATTTGCAACGTTTTTCGCACGCCGCCGCCGAATGTCAAAAATATCGGCGCGGTGGCGGCGACGACGGCGTCCGGCGGATTACTATATTTTCTACTCTTAAGACTGTCTAGGCCATTTATTGTTCATCTCGAAAATTGGTCAGATATGGTCGAAAGGGGTATCAAGGGATGCGCATCACTGCCAGTATAAAAATCTAATTGCGAAATTTAACATATTCTAACCTTTCTAAAGTTATTTGAGGAAACAGCCGCTTTCAATGCCAGCTTAACACGGATTTCGCATCACCGAATTCACCAAGTTATTAAAACAAAACACTTATAGAAAAGTTATATAATAAATTTATATACTCACTTCGCATAAATTTTTCAAAAAATTAATAAAGAACAAGGAATTTAAATAAAATTTTCCAAAATGTCGAACATAATTTCAAATTCTCTTCAAGTTGTTAAACAAGCAAGTTACCCGAAAAAGGTGCCGATTTTTATATCCCGATTGGCTGAAAGAATAAGCGAAATCAGCGATGCAAAATCGTTTAGTAGGCTCCAGTGGTTTAAATTCTCCTTTGAAATGATTCTCAGCTCACGCTTAAGTTGCATACATCTTCAACACGTATGAAAAAGTTTCAAAAATCGCTTTATTTAAATAAAAAATAAATAAATGTAAGGCGCGATTACCTCCGAAGAGATCTACGGCCGAGCTTCTCTTCCAATTTGCGTCGTGCTCCTCTTGATTTCCCTACAAGTTGGCCGACTCCGAACGGCATCTGCAACGCAGATGAGTTTTCACTGAGAGCTTTTCATGGCAGAAATACACTCGGAGCGCTTGCCAAACACTGTCGAGGGGCGACCCTGCTTAGAATAAATTTCTTCTAATTGAAAAACCTTATTTCTAAAATTTTGAATTTGCTTTGACCGGGGTGCGAACCCAGAGCATACGGTGTGGTAGGCGGAGCACGCTACCATCACACCACTGTGGCCGCCAATCACTTTATTTGCTTAACTATAAAATAGCGTCCGAAATCTTTATTTTTATTTTCACAGTTCTTCATTCAGCACTCAAGCCTCCCGGTTTGACATTTCCTAAAGTTGGCGGCCCTATTACGAACTAGTACCTTGGAGTGAATCACACTGGATTTAGCGTATCAACCATGTTTAAACATGACCTACACGTGACGGCTCCTGTTACAAATGTGAACAGAAAGTCTGCAGAGCTACACCTAGAGCTTCTAAAAGTGACGTCGACGAAGGTACATGTAAGTTCGAAGTCGCACGCCTATAGCTTCTGTCCTGGCATATAGTGTGAGGGTCAGGAGGCGTGGCAGCGACTGGTGGTCGGGATTGCTACTGTTCGCACATCGGGAATTGTAGCTCTTAATCATCGGGAATTGTAGCTCGAAAAAACCGGATGCGCACGGTGCCACGAGAGCCATGAGTATTAATAGACCACTAACAGCAACCGTAAGTCGCCTTTGTGCGTGACCGCCAACGAACCACAAATGATTTAAAGAAATTGTGTTCGCGACGATTCTAGGAGTTAACCCCAGGAGAAACTACTCTTTTCACGAGATATACAGACAAAAGTGTGACAAATTAAATGGGGTTACGCTGAAATGACAGCCCCTGGTCGGTAAAAATCCCGAGTCGGGTCGGTACATAGAACCGGCTGCCTTGGGAAGCGAACCGCCGACTTCATCGTCACCGAAAACTGCACTTTCATAAACTTTAAATCGCTTTGCTGCCCTCCCTACCCCGACTGATGCTCGCGAAGGGAATCGTGCTTTCCGCAAGGTCATTGAATCCGCCTCGGATCCTTTTATTCCCACCGGAAGAATTCCCGAAATCGAGCCTCATTTTCCGGCGGAGGCCGCAAATTTAGCGAGAGAATGTGACCTTATAAGACAGCTCGATCCTGGCCACCCTCAAATAAGGGGTATAAACCAACGCATCAGATTGCTTGTGGATGAACACAAGCGGGCGAAAAGGGGGGAGCATTTAAGGGATTGTAACCTCTCTGCTGGTGTGGTTAAGCTTTGGTCCACCGTAAAGTTCATATCGAATCCGTCTAAACACAATTACAAAATTTCCATCGCCTTTGGGGATAAGGTGTTGTCAGATGCGAAAAAATGCGCGAGCGCTTTCTGCCGACAATATATAATGCATTCTACGGTTGGAAAAGTTAAACGGCAGGCTAACAGACGCGCACATAAACATATATTCACCGCCAAAGAGGTTGAGGATGCTATCGGTCATGCTAAACCATATAAAGCAGTGGGCCCAGACGGCATAGCCATGCCGATGCTAAAAACGGCACGTTACTGCAGGACCTGGAAGGGTCTACCATTCTTCCATTTCTTAAAAGGTGGACCGCAAATTATCTGTCTGATCGGCAGGCATTGGCGCAATTCAGGAACGCAACATCCAAACCAAGAAGAATTGCTAACCAAACAGTTTCTGTTGAATACCCTGAAACCTGGGCATCCCAGCAAACATCTGATTGATGAGCCTACACCGCCCAGGGGCATAGGGAGTCATTTAACTAAGCAATATGAGGAAAAACGGCACCTTAGAACACAGCCGTATGAAGCTAAAACACAAGCAGGTCCTCAGTGAAATCCAAAAACAGGCGTCGGAACTCTATGCCAGGAATTGCCCGGTGAATACTGTACTCAAAGAACAATATCCAAATCTAGCAGAGGCGGAACGCACTCTCCCTAGGGAAACGCGAGTCACTCTAGCTCAATTTCGATCTGGATACTGTAACAGGTAAAACTCTTACCTATCCAGGATCAACCCCGACATACAAAATATATGTCCTGCTTGTAATATGTCCCCACATGACACCAACCATCTCTTTAACTATATTTTGGAACCAACGCCTCTAACATCCCTTCCATTATGGTCCACAACTGTTAAAACAGCAAGTTTCCTTGAACTCCCGTTAGAGGACATTGATGACAATTTGTGATCGGTCGCACTTATTGGATGGGACAACAACAACAAAAGTGTGATCCTTTTATGTATCTCTATTTCTTTTCAGCAGACGCTGCAGTACCAATTCCACAGACCGGTGTTAGATTCGAAGCCTCTATGGAGTAAGTAAACAAGGGACAATCCCCCCGCAAGAAGCTACTCCTGAAAATTTTTGAACGATCTGCGAGATTTTGAGGCAAAAACTCCGGATCTTTCCGAAATGGCCAAAACGTTGATTTCCTTAAATACATACAAACAAAACAAAACCTTTCCTAAATATTATTTTTTTAAATAGAAAAATCAAGCCGCCACCGCCGGTATATAATAGAGCCTACGCTGCCGCCGCCGATAAAGTGATCGGCGTAAACCTCCACTAGATGCTCATCCGCAAGTTAATGATATTGTTCCAGATCGTCAAACATACCATTGACGTCAGCAGTATGTTTCCATATTCATTTGTTGTGGACAATGGGATACTCTGGCGGCCACCGTGGTGTGATGGTAGCGTGCTCCGCCTATCACACCGTATGCCCTGGGTTCAACTCCCGGGCAAAGCAACATCAAAATGTTAGAAATAAGATTTTTCAATTAGAAGAAATTTTTCTAAGCGGGGTCGCCCCTCGGCAGTGTCTGGCAAGCGCTCCGATTGTATTTCTGCCATGAAAAGCTCTCAGTGAAAACTCATCTGCCTTGCAGATGCCGTTCGGAGTCGGCATAAAACATGTAGGTCCCGTCCGGCCAATTTGTAGGGAAAAATCAAGAGGAGCACGACGCAAATTGGAAGAGAAGCTCGGCCTTAGATCTCTTCGGAGGTTATCGCGCCTTATATTTATTTTTTTTTAATGTGATACTCTGAAGTCCAGCCATTCAATTAAGAGGTTTACGCCGATCACTTTGTCGATGCGCCGGCCACGCTGCCGCCGCCAATTAAGTGACCGGCGTAAACCTCTAATACACAGGTATGTAAATTCAAGAAACTGCGCAATGATATGAAATAAAAATCCCACCTACTTTTACTGTTAGTGTGGGTATTATGTTTATTATACGCAGCTGTACTTGTACACAGGGTATTATAACTTTGTTTGGATAACGGTTGGTTGTACAAGTATAAAGGAATCGAGATAGATATAGACTTCCATATATCAAAATCATCAGTATCGAAAAAAAAATTTATTGAGCCATGTCCGTCCGTCCGTCTGTCCATTACCACGTTAACTTGGGTAAATATTGAGATATCTTCACCAAATTTGGTACACGAGCTTATCTGTACCCATAATATTGAAAAAGAGCGAAATCGGATGATAACCACGCCCATTTTTTACATATATAACATTTTGGGAAATGCAAAAAACCTGATTATTTAGTAATGTTGAAATTTAACGTGTCGACTGATATTGAGACTCTTGATAAAAATTTGAAAAAAAAATTTGTAATGGGCGTGGCATCACCCACTTGTGATAAAATCAATTTTACAAATATTATTAATCATAAATCAAAAATCGTTGGACCTATCGTAACAAAATTCAGCAGAGCGGTTACCCTTACTATAAGGAATGCATTGAAGAAAAATTAACGAAATCGGTTAAGGACCACGCCCACTTTTATATAAAAGATTTTTAAAAGGGTCGTGGACGAATAAAATAAGCTATATCTTTGCAAAAAAGAGCTTTATGTCAATGGTATTTCATTCCGCAAGTGGATTTACAAAAATAAATAGGAAAAACTTCAAATTTTAAAACATGGGCGTGTCACCGCCCCTTTTATAACTAAGCAATTTTTTTTATGTTTCGGGAGCCATAACTCGAAGAAAAATTAGTTCAGAATAGAACCATATGTATATATATTATTGCGCAGCCTTGTAACACTATTAAGCATACAAAACAAACAACAACAGCATTTCAAGTGTATAGCTGTGTATGTAATGTTCGGTTTCACTCGAACTCAGACTTCCTTACTTTCCTGCAGTCAAAAGCCAAAGTAGTCAGCAAACATTCTAGTTCATTGACTAGAATTTTGTGTGTTTATTCATACTAGTCAGCTTTTGAATAGTTCATTGACTATAATTTTGTGGTGTTATTCATACTAGTTAGGGTATGAGTAGTTAATTGACTAGAATTTTGTGGCGGTTATCATACTGGTCAGTTTTAGAATGGTTCATTGACTATAACATTGTGGTGTAATTAATACTAGTTAGTATTTAAATAATTCATTTGACTAGAATTTCGTCTGTCGGCTCAAAGAAATGCACGAGTGCTTTCTGTAGCCAATTTGCAATGCATACTTCAGTTGACAATGCTAGATATCGTCCAAATCAACGGGCACATAAACACAAGCATGACGAGTCAACCCTCACCGTTACCTCAAAATAGGTTAAAGAAGTTATTGAAAAGGCCAAACCTTCCATTTCAATAGTCTCAGAAGGAAGGCCTATACCGATGCCAAAATACCTTGAACATGAGGGCATCAGTAGCCTAGGATATTTTTTCTTATTGTCGTTAAAAGCCTATGCCTTTCCAGAATAACAGAGAATGACCGGAAACCCAGCCAGTATGTACCGATATTATCCCTTTAATCAGTAACGAAAACGTTTAACGCCGTTATGATTTCCTCAATTAAATGAAATTGTTCGGTTATCCAGCCATCAGCATGACTTCCGTAAAGTGCATATCACTACCACCATTCTGAACTCCATTAACACTCATAACAGGACGGAGCTTGGCCTGTTTTGACACAGTCAACCACTACTGGTTCTTTCCTTCTCCGTTAGATAGATAGATAATTTATTGAGGATTGCACTGCGACCATTGGTCAGCACCTCATCCCATCCGACTTCCATGATGTACCCTAGCATTTCTCTTGGCTTGAGGGATTTAATGTGGGAATGTTCTGGCCATGGTGAACCCATAAACTTAGCCCTGCGTCTTGAGATTGCGTCACATTCATGTGTTATTCCGTTACTTTTTAGTTTTCATATATATGTACGTATTTTTATTAAAATTTATTCCAAAGTATAATGTATTGAAGTGATATATTTTACAGTTATATGTATATATATACATACCTTTTATATATATGAAATATAATGAATAACAGAAATTTTAGCCAATTTATCAAGTAATTTTTCATCCCAACTGAGACTAGTATATTAAATAGTAGGATGCTGATGCAAATATCGACTAGTATATCAACTGTTATTACAATGATGCATAGACTGAGTAGTATGCCAACTGGTATGTTGATGTTGAATACACTGACTAGTATGGCAATTGGTATGAGTCTGATGGGTATGCTGACTAGTATATCATCTGGTATGATGTTGGTATATATAATGACTAGTTTATCAATTGATATGATGCTGATGCAGAGGCTGGCAATTGATATTTCGTAGGACATCTCCGTGTTAAAAATACCAGTTGCTAATATGGAAAAAAGACAGAACTCATACTAGTTGGGATTTTTGGCAAACTAGTATTATTCTAGTATACAACTAGATGGTTTGACTGCAGGGTACATGAAGGTGAACACAATGAAAGCAAAGAGCGAAAGTTACGCGACGTCATTTTGCGACGATAGATTTATTTCTATGTTCGCCGCCGGGCGATGACGACAAACATCACACGGGTTGCTGGTGGTGAATTTTTTTAAGTATAGAAAAGAAAACATAATATCCGAAAACTAATTTTTTGTTTTTGTTTTACATATAATTCTTTATTTTACTTTGGTAGCACTCTCAAAAAAATTGGGAGGGATATCGAAAGATGTGTTTCGGTATCATTATTAAAAACAACCAACTATTGATTAATATTATTAAAAACTAAAAGGTAATTAGCACAAACATTTGCTAAATTTAGGTTTTTTCAATCAATGTTTTCAACTAACCGGGTACGTGCGCTGTCAAAAATTTAACCTCATGCAAGCTTATGAAAACGTACGTAACGTGCGCCGTATACATGTAAACTGTTTTTTAAATTAAAGGGATATAATATTAATGTTCGCCCTCCGGATTAATACAGCTTTTAACATTTTGGGCGTGTTTTAGCAGTCAGGTGCTAAAGCAAAGAATTAAAAAAGTTTTAATTTTTTTCATCTTTATTTCTAAATAATGGTCACTCTGAATAAACAGCGTAATTTTCGCCGGCATTGTGTTTTAAGTAGACGAAATGGCTGGCCGTAATTTGAAAAATGTCATCGCCCGACGCGGCGTATATCGTCGTCGCTCGGCATTGTGTTTCAAGCATTGGAAATGTCGTTAACAATAAATATTAGCCAGCATTATCCTTTTATGTCAGTACGACCCCGATATTTCTATCTTAAGACTCAAGCAGAACTTTGCTTACGTAAATATAACTAAATAAATGAATATTAACAAAGCAACCCCAAACAAACAAAAATATATGCCCATGTTCAGACAACCTGCCATAGCTGCGCAGATAGATACATTTCGAAAGGTGCTAAGCCTTCATCATCAGTACGCTTTTAGCACGCTGAGCTATATATTCCATGCACGAAAAAGAGTGTGAGGAAAGTTTCAGAAAATTCTAGTAGGACACATTCACCACTCACCACAGCAAAACGTATTAACTACCACAGTGGCGTAGTGAGGTTTTCTTGCGCCCGGGGAAAAATTTTCATACTAAGATAGTCAAGAGTATTTGAAGTCCAACTCGCAAGTTTGGAAACACATTTTCTCCATACGAGATTATAAAAGTAAGTAACGGAGTTTTAGGTAAAATTTTTTTCTACTGCTGAATAATATTTTGCAGTCACATATTTCCATAAAAAGTTCTGTTCCCTCGAGATCTGTATTATAAAATTCACACACATTTTTACAATTTCTTTCTAAGTCGTTATTATCTTTGTTTAACAAATTTCCAACCTCTAAGAGAAATCCAGATTTAAAATTATGGTCATTTAGTCAGCTCCGTCACGCTGGAACCCGCCTTGAAAAAAACAATTTTTTTTTCACAATTCTATTACTACAAACGACGTAGACAAAAAAAAATTTTGCGCTGGCACCCGCTTTGAAAAAAACCAACAATTTTTCACATGCCTATTACTACAAACGGCGAAAACGATTGTAGTGAATTTTAGTTTTTAAAACTTTTTTTTCGTTACCCAGAAAACATAATGTATTATGTTTTAAACAGCAAAAATTAGTTATACTGCGTTAAATCGTTTTGAAATGCGTTTTTGATCCTTTTTTTCTTCAATTTAGCAAAAAAAAATGTTTAAAATGTCATGAAAACAAATGTTTTAAGCATTGAAACCACCTTTTCGACACCTGCAAACAACGTTATTCATTGTAGTAAAATAATTTTTTTGTTGTGAGCTAAAAAGCATAATGTATTATGTTTTAAGCAGAAAAAATAAGTTATAATGCCTTACATCATTTGTAGTGTCAACGTTACGTGCGTTAAAAAAGCTGGCAACTCCCCCTCAAGTGCAACCCTTATAATAACACATGGCATCACGCCAAAATAAAAGCCGGATAAATATATTTTTAAACTTAAGTAGTTTTTTTTTATTTGAATAAATTACACATAAGAACATTTCATTTCTAATGATTTTATTGCTATATTTAGTAATATTAATTAAAATAAGAATAACCTAAATCTTAATTCAAATAAACAAAACTTGTTTCGAATCACCATCGAAAGCTTTGTACGAAAGTAGCTGCCATATATATACGTAAATACGTAAATACATGAATACGCATGCTTGCTACATATATATATGTATATATGCTACATACATATTCACACACGCGTTAGTACATGCTATAAATATATAAATTGAACACGCCATTAAAAACCGGTGAAACCTTTGATAACATTACGAAATTGCCTGACGATGAATTTGTGGCGATTTTCGAAATGGTACCATCGCAATATGTTATCTTTTCTTTTCAGTTTCTCTTAGAAAAAATGAATATTCAATTATTATAAGCCGGTTTTAAGCTCATAAATTCTTAATAATCTATATATTAATACGCTAACAAAATTTCCATACAATCAATTGACAGGCTGTTTCGCATACTTAGCATACGTAAAATCATATAAAAGTTATATGAATCGATTCGTATTGATCAGCCGCAGTGCATAGGCCTATCTTTGTTAACAAATATTACTCCATTTGTTTATAATTAATAGAAAAAGTTTTTTGTAAATTCGAAAATCTGTGCAACTATCGAGATTGCCATCTGTAGGACGCATTATGTTCACAAACCCCCCTGAGTACATAGCTCCAAATTCTCAATTGTTCCGTTGCTCAAATGTTTCCTCTCTACATATGTATATATTTGTACACGCCAAACGGTGAGAGAACTACTGCTTCGCTCATTTTCTGTTGAAATAAAATATTGTGTCCCATTGTTTCCAATTACCTATATTGGTTTGTATCAAAATCCTTAAAAAATTGTTCTAAAATAATTGTTAGCGCACAAAAAAATTTAAAGAGAAGTAATAACTTAACCGGCCTATTTTTTTGGACAAATTTTACTTACACGTATAAGCATAGGTCTTTATTTAACAGATTTTTTGTTTTTCATTTTAGGTGCTTTAAAAAAAATGAAATCAGAAATACTGAGTCAACTTCTGTTCAAACTCACTTAATTTATTTATTTATAACAATTAATTGCAAATTTGACCCAAATGTTTTTTGCATTTCCATATTTTATGCTTATTTTAGATATAGCATGTCTTATAGTGAACAAAAAATAAATAAATTTGCTACAAAAATATTACATTAAAATTTCTATATTGTCTTTTATGCTAATTTATTTTGATATTTCTTATTTTATTTTATAATATTATCTTTTATCACGTTGTATATTAAATTTCCTACAAAGATATTACATTAAAATTTGTATATTGTCTTTTATGCTAATTTATTTTGATATTTCTTATTTTATTTTATTATATTATCTTTTATTTCAACTTAGTTTATTATTATTTAAATGCAACTTGATTGAATCGGAAAATTTCACGTTGTATATTAAACGAAAAAAAAACGACCCAAAAACGTTTTCGATTTTAGGTCGAAATATTGCATAGGCCGTATATTACTCTACTATCTATATATTAATACGGTAACAAAATTTCCATACAATCAATTGACAGGCTGTTTCGCATACTTAGCATACGTAAAATCATATAAAAGTTATATGAATCGATTCGTATTGATCAGCCGCAATGCACAGGCCTATCTTTGTTACAAATATTACTCTATTTGTTTATAATTAATAGAAAAAGTTTTTGTAAATTCGAAAATCTGTGCACTATCGAAATTGCCATCTGTAGGACGCATTATGTTCACAACCCCCCTGAGCACATAGCTCCAAATTCTCAAATGTTCCGTTGCTCAATGTTTCATCTCTACATATGTATATATTTGTACACGCCAAACGGAGAGAGAACTACTGCTTCGCTCATTTTCCTGTTGAAATAAAATATTGTTTCCCATTGTTCCAATTACCTATATTAGTTTGTACCAAAATCTTTAAAAAATTGATCCAAAATAATTGTTAGCGCACAAAAATACTTTAAAGAGAAGTAATAACTTAACCGGCCTATTTTTTTGGACAAATTTTTACTTACACGTAAAAGCATAGGTCTTTATTTAAGAGATTTTTTGTTTTTCATTTTAGGTGCTTTAAAAAAAATGAAATCAGAAATAATGAGTCAACTTCTGTTCAAAACTCACTAATTTATTTATTTATAACAATTAATTGCAAATTTTACCCAAATGTTTTTTGCATTTCCAGATTTTATGCTCATTTTAGATATAGCACGTCTTATAGTGAACAAAAAATAAATA